>BMAU01021052.1:170000-355000 GCA_019973935.1 Trichonephila clavipes | reverse complement strand
TATTCAAACAAGTACACAAATTCTTATGTGTGCTACACCCCATCCAAGTACTAAAATATAACAATTCAAAAAATTTTCCATTCCGACTTGAGTCTTTATTACATAGTCATAGAAATATGACACACCCAATCAAGGTCAGTAATTTTTTTTCCAGATAGAAAAAAGAAACAGTTATTCTTAACGGTACTTCCTCCTGCAAGAGATTGGCACATTTTTATGAATTATGTAGGTTTTTTTTTAATAGCGCTACCTGATTAAATAGCAATAAAATTTAGATAATCTCTTAAGAAGGTTTTAGTAGTTTATTATTTTATTTCTCACGCGCAACTCTTTTTATTCTGCTATTTATTATCTCAGCAGTGACATCTTTCCTCTTGAGTATTCTATTTAAAATTTTATTTTAATCTTTTATACACTCAGATTCACAAAAATAAGAATTTTACTCTTTATTGTTCTGATAAATAACACGGTGAAAACCAGATTAACATAAAAAAAATCTAAAATACGCATTACAAAAATACACAAAACTCTACTTCAATTTCTTTCTCACTTTGAGCTAGTTATATAAAAAAATGTTTTCTTAAGTCAATTCCTACTTAGGTCAACAGCGAAAAATATTATTTTATAGTTACTTTTTATTAAATAATTACAATTAATATAAATATGTATATACATGTGACATAATCACAATATTAAGTGGCAAAATCGAAAGCGATTTTCCTTGCTATTTTCCTTTTTAGTTATGGTGTTCAATTATTATTTTTGTTTATACTATTTATTTATTAGTTAAATTTAATTATAACAATAAATAGTATAGTAAAAAGAAATCACATTCTCAGAAATTAGACCATCCCAGGTACTATTCTAACCCACGACCTTTGGATTAGAATTCCAACGCGCTATCCATTGCACTACAGGGACACAATAAGCAATTTTCCTTTTTATATATGGTGTTGGACTATTTTTTGTTTGTTTCTGTTTATTCATTAATTAAATAGAATTAATAAATTAATATTGAAAAAAACTGTATTAACTTCAAGTGTCATCCACTACCAGTTTAAAAAAATGTATTTGAACTTGAGTAGATGAATAAAAAAAAATTATTAACGATTGAAAATTTGAACAAGATATATATAAATATATGTAGGTAGAGGGTGAATTAATAAAAGGAATTGAAAAAGTAGTGCACAAAAAATACATGTTTTTAGTTTTTGTAGATATGCCTAATTCCAATAAGTTCTCAAACCTATTAATAAAGAATTATTAAAAAAGAAAAGTTCTTAATTTAAAATATAACGATACAAACACGTTCAAAAGTATTTAAAGGGAAATCCTTTTGAATCGGAGAAAAGCCCCCTTAACTGAATCCTTATCGTTCGAGTCCACGAGGCAATATTCATTTGATAATCGTCCTATGTCAATACGTGCCCCGATTGCTTAGTGTCAACAAGTGGAGTCCACTGCTTTACTACTGAACCCTTTCTAATGGCAAGAGCGGTGGTAAATTTAAACGTAAAGGGCTTGCCGTGGCTAATCCCTACCTACCCATCCAATAATTAAAGGGAACGTCAGGAAATGGCTCTTGTCGTGGTGTAAGGTGATCGGTAATTTATACTTTGTTTCTTCTACAACTGTGTAGATAAAAATATATTAAATAAGGAAAATTAAAGCTTTGAGGTTTGGAAATTCTTTAATCCCCCCCCCTTAAGTAGTCAATTTTTTTTTACCCAAAATGTTCCACAAACGGGCACATTTTTTTGTTGCATGTATTTATAAGTATAATACATACCAGAATGCGAAAATGGAAGAATTTTATTTTAATTTTTGATTTTATATTTCTAGAGCACAAATTCCCTAAATTTGTGTGTGCTTGCGATTTCAATTTCTACTATTAGCTCAAACTCACCCTATACACATTTATTTATATCTATATATTGTTCAAATTTTCAATCGTTAGTAAAATACATTTTATTCATCCATTCAAGTTCAAATACATTTTTTAAACTTGTAGTGGATGACACGGGATGTTAATACAGCTTTTTCAAAAATTAATTCTTTAATTATATTTAATTAATCAATAAATAGTAACAAAAATAATAGTCCAACACCCTGTATAAAAACGAAAACCACTGGTTGTGTCCCTGTAGCGTAAGGGATAGAGCGCTGGACTTCTAGTCCGAAGGTCGTGGATTCGAATCCTATCTGGGATGGCCTAACTTCTGAGATCATGGTTTGTGTACAACAAAAATATAATAGTCCAACACCATATATAGAAAGGAAAATCGTTTTTTCTATTTTGCCACTTAGTATTGTGATTCTGTCATATGTATATACATATTTATATTAATTATAATTATTTAATAATAAGTAACTAAAATAAAAATTTTCTTTGTTGCCATAAGTAGGATTTGACTTTAAATTTATATATATATATATATATATATGTGTGTGTGTGTAATAATTCCCCTAGCATCTTTTTAATTAATTCTTTTAATAGTACAGCAATAATCTTTTAATTATTTGGTTCTACACTAACACCCTGATTTTAATCTTAATCGAGTACTCTTATTGCATCAGACATCCCAATCCCGCCCATTCTATCCAATCAGAGCTACTATTACGTCATAAGTACTTGTACTATAAAAGCCGAAACCTTGTATAATCTCGCGCTCTTTGTTCGTTTCTCTGTAAATATGTAGCCAGCTATTTTGTGTTGTAGTTTCTTTGTCTGTGTTGTGTCGTCCATGTTCATCGTAATTAATATGCCTAAGTGTTTCAAGACATTCAATAAATTAGATTACTAATCTACCATACTGCCTCGTCGATCTTTACATGAGAAAGATGCATCAACATAAAGAAAATCAACACCGGCCACGCCCTATCTTTTGGTTTGCTGCTGTAATAATATCCACTCGCCACGTCTTACGATAGTTTTACCAATCTTCCAGAAATCTTATATATATATATTTCTTGTTATCAGAGTACACCCTCCATGCTATGAAGAAGAATGTTTCATAAATCTTAAAAGAATTTCTCTCATACTTACAAAAGCATTTAATGTCCATGCTTCTTTTTCAAACAGTTGAGAATTTTGTGTGTGAGTGTGCGCACATACTTAGAATCATGGTGTAATATTAAGTCTCACATTGCAATGGGGACAGAGACAATATCGGGGGTTTTCTTTTGGATCATCTTTCCACTTTCCTTTCTTTTCAAGCTACAAATTAGTCATGGTCTTCCTAATCCCTGTTCTTTTTCGAATGTTTTCAAGAATCTAAATTCCTGACTTCAGTTAAAAATTCTTGCCTTCGCCTCAAAGAAAATCCCAGATGAGAAGTATTTCAGTACCATGGACAAACTGCATCTCTTAAAAACACACCAGCACTAATAATCTCACTATAAGAATTAAAAATACGTACAAATCAATGATAGAAAGACAAAAATATCAGTGCCCATACAGCTTACGAACAAACTGACTGTGGCCAGCTTTCGGTAGCCTGTACGGTGCACGGGCAAACCATTTAAAGGTTTAAAGAGACCTTGTACGATTTATATGAAAATTTTTGATTTAACGGTTTTCAAAACTTTTTTTATTGTTCCTTATGTATAGGTACTATGTAAAAAAGTTTTTGTGCTTAAAATACCAAAGAAAAAAATCTAAGTGTTTCATTTTTTAGGAAAAAATTTGAAATTTATAGTGTAATTTTAAAATGCTACTTTTCCTATATATATGTATATGTGTGTGTGTGTGTGTGTGTACAATAATTGACGTATACACATGAACTTTGAATTACAAGTACATCAAACTACGTATAATAAAAGTTGGTATGGGTTTTGTGATAATGTGTGTGTGTGGGTTGAGTGAGATAGATATTCGGGAAATACCTTTCTTTCATGAATGCTTATAGAAAATTCATTAAAAAATGTATAAATTCTAAATTCACCTATTTTTTTTTAAAAAAAGTTTTTCTTTGATTCAAAAATGCATACCAACTTTTGTTACGTGTACTAATAGCAATAGCTAGAAAAAATATCAAAGCATTTGGTACAATAGGAAAAAAGCCTTGGCCTTTTAAAGAGTGTTTTTTTTTCAGGTATAGAAGTTTAAGTTGGCATTACTTTCCGAGATGGCGACCGATTTAACAGCTGTCAAGTGATTTATTCTCAGTTTGGTTTGGCAATTCATCATGAATAGACTCACGCCTCATAGAGATTCGTCGAATGGGCCCGAAACAAGATTGCCGTTGTTCCCGATTTTCATAAGCGAATTTTGTTTAGCGATGAAGCGCACTTCTGGTTGAATGGCTACGTCAACAAACAAAACTGCCGCATTTGGAGTGAAGCTAATCCACGAGTGTATGTCGAAACACCGTTACATCCAGAAAAACTGACTGTTTGGTGCGCTTTATGGGCTGGTGGAATCCTTCTTCAAAAACGATGAAGGCCACAACGTTACAGTCAATGGTGATCGGTATAGAGCCATGATTACTAACTTTTTCATTCCTGAATTGAACAATCATGATGTCCAGGAGCTGTGGTTCCAACAAGACGGCGCTACATGTCACACAGCTCGTGCCACAATCGATTTATTGAAAGACACGTTTGGTGACCGCCTAATTTCACGTTTTGGACCTGTGAATTGGCCTCCAAGATCTTGTGATTTAAAACCGCTAGACTATTTTCTGTGGGGCTATGTAAAGTCATTGTTCTATGCTGATAAGCCACAAACGCTTGACCATTTGGAAGACAACAGTCGCCGTGTTATTTCCGATATACGGCCACAAATGTTGGAAAAAGTCATCGAAAATTGGACGTCCAGATTGGACTACATCCGAGCCAGCCGTGGCAGCCATATGCCAGAAATCATATTTAAAATGTAATGCCACAAGATTATCTTTCGAATAAAAAAAATTCATGTCAATCGAATAATATATCGTTGTTTTTATTGCAATTTAAAGTTCTATACCTCTAAAAAAAAACACCCTTTAAATGAAGACAAACTAGTTATGTTTTCTTTCCGAGATAAATCAGTTTTTTTTTTTTTTTTTTTTTACCATTGGCATCGGAATAAAACCGAACATAAAAATTCCCATTAATCTGAGTTTTTAAACTTAGAGCTTTCAAATTTTGTAAGGCTGTAGCAAAACATGTAAAAACAATTTTGGCTAAAAAAATTAGATTTGACTTTTTGACCGATTTTTGTCAACTGAATCGTACTGTATTCCCTTGAATAATTATAAAGATCGTTCTCTATTACATCAAAAATCTCATTTGTATATATATATGAAAAAAATATAAATAATGCATTTTCATTACACACACATACCCATTACGAGGGTTATTACTTCAGATGAAGAAGAAATAATAGCATTACATGTTCGGAATATCACAATCACGCAATATTAGGATCCTATTAATTTAACTTAAATTATCTACTTATTATTATTATTTGTATTTTGTTATTTTCTCCACTTCTTTTAATGATTTTTATCCTTTCTTTTATTTTAATAAAAATATATTTTTATCTGATTATTATATTTATTAATTTTTTTTTAATGTAGAAGTTGCTCAATGTCATAGATTTCATATTCGCATTTTTTTCCCCATGCTCATCGTCGCAATCACTGCTTCACGTCACAGTCACAGCTATTTGGTACCATCACTACTCCGTGGAAAAGTCTTTGTGGCTACGGTAGCTTAGTGGTCATGGTCACTGACTCGTGGCTATCGTGTCATGAGTTCGAGACTAGTACCACTGAGCGGTATAAAGAGGACGGATCCACATTAAATCTGTCGAAGCTCTAACGTCCTCCTATTGGTGTGGAAGTTAGAAGAGGATGCCAGTTCAGATGTTGTCCTCGTTTCTTGACCATGGTTCAAAACTACGAGTTCCGTCGCCGATAGTCTTCATCCAGCTTTATAGAGCGACGTAAATATAACTTTAGAACTGTCACTGCTTCGTGAAGCAATGACCATTTGCTGAAACTATCACTGCGTCTTGTTCCGATAGCAATAAAGGTTGTGGCATACACAAACTACTTTCATGGGAAGGATTCTATTTATAAAACATGTAATATATATGTATATATATAAATAAATAAAGTCACAATTCCTACTTAAGTCAACAAAGAAAAATTTTATTTTAGATACTTCTTATTAAATAATTACAATTAATATATATATTTTTTTATTTCTAATGGGCTGCGGATTAGTATTTTACCATTGCAAACCTTATACATTCCTCGGGAGCTGGTATCTCTTTTTAGTACGGCAACATACAAGGCGTATACCAATCACCGCAGATAATTCTGCCGCCTAGTTTCCTCCCCAGAGGAAGGCACTTGAGCTCCGACGATGAGAACTTGTACTAGGACTTCATTTTGCAGAGAGCACCCAAGCCAAACATACACTCTAGAGAATTTTTACATGCCATAAAATCATACGACATGGCCACTGTCAATTTTCTGTATCATGAAAATCCACCAACTTGGACCCGGGTTGATCCCGCAACCTTAGGTGTAGAAAGCCATTGACAAACCAATCAAGCAACCCCCCCCCCCGCCGCCGACATTTCAATTAATATAAATATGTATATACATATGAAAGAATCACAATATTAAGTGGCAAAATAGAAAGCCATTTTCCTTTCTACGTATGGTATTGGACTATTATTTTTTATTTGTTACTATTTATTCATTTATAAATCCCATTCTCAGAAATTAGGCCATCTCAGGTAGGATTCGAATCCACAACCTTATTAGAAGTCCAAAACAGTATCCATTGCGCTACAGGGACACAACGAGCGGTTTTCCTTTTTATATATGGTGTTGGACTAATATTTTTGTTACTATTTATTCATTAATTAAATATAATTAATTAATTCGTTTTTGAAAAAGCTATATTAACATCTCGTGTCATCCACTATAAGTTTTAAAAAATGTATTTGAACTTGAGTGGATGAATAAAAAGTACTTTAGTTACAATTGAAAATTTGAACAATATATATATATAAATATATATGTATAGGGAGAGTGTGAGCTAATTGTAGGAATCGAAATACGTAGACTAAAGCTATGAGATGCTTTATGCTAAAAAATAAAAATTTGTTGATCTATGGGAGGGGTTTAAGCCTCCAAACCCCACCTTTGTGTACGCCACTGAGTAACAGGTCTTAATATTATAAAAGATTTATGAAAAAAGTAAGATTTCCGTATATATATAAAAAATATTTCTATGTACAGTGCACATTAAAGTTCAAAACCATCGGAAGGTATTATAATTATTGATTGAAAGAAACTTAACTTGAATAGGAATATAATTTCTTAAAAAACCTGAATTATAAGGTATCCGACTATACGCTCGGAACCGGGATTTTGCAAACGCGTATAAACGGATAATATTTGGGATATTTAGTGTCACTTAGATTAGAAAACGTATATAAAATTGTTTTAAGAATATTATTACAATAAAAAATTATTTAAGTACAATATTTTGACAAAAAATGAACATAGAAGGACCAATTTTCAAAACTTGCCCCTTTTATGGAAAATGCTTCTATTTTAATAATATTTTGCCTGTATAGCTGAAACCTCTGTTCAGAGGCTCAATTAGAATTTTTGAAATATATAACTTAGAAGTGGATTTATCCATATTTTACTACAACAGAGGGAGAAATTTTAAGAAAAAAAAACGCTGACAATTATTTCATTTGGTTGTAACTCTGAAAATAATGTGAATTTTTCAAAAAAAAAATAGTTCAGACTCTCTGGAGAAGTCTTTACTTTACATAAGCAAAATATTTTTAATTATTTTAGAATCATTTTTTATAAAAGGAGAACATTTTTTAAAAAAAGGTTATTCTAAATTAATTTTTAGCCAAAATATTGTATTTAAATAATTTTTTTGTCAAAATGTCCTTAAAACAATTTTATACGTGTATTCTAATCTAAGGGACACTAAATATCATGAAAATTATCCATTTATGCACTTTTTAAAAATCACGGTTCCAAACACAGTTGGATACCTTAAACATTTATAAAAAGTATCAAAGTAATTATTTTGAATAAAAAAGGCAAAATTGTTAAAGATCAGGAGCTAAGACCAGCGCTTAGAATCAGTGCAACAAAAGATGCTTTGAAACATCAAGGGACTACGATTTGCTCTGCTTATTTTTTTCATAAAAAAAAAAAAAAAATAGAAGTTACTCATTTTTTAGCAAAAAAAATTGTATTGACCTATTCAAAAATAGAACGTTCTCAACTCCGTTTAGCTTTGTGGTTCTTTTATATTAAAAGCTTTAAAGAACTGAATTAAAAATTTTCTGTAATAATTTTAAAATACTTATATAGGAAAATGAGTTATATGTTTCAAAATTAACATAACATTGCTATTTTATCGTCATAATGCTATCTGCTACTGCAAAATTTGCCGAAATAGATATTTATTTTAAGAAATAATACAAGAAATTAAAAATTTTCCCATCAGTTTCCTAGTTTTTTCCCCTCGATATGTATTTTATTTTTTCTCCTGTGCATTAGTTTTTTTTTTTTCATTTTTACTTTAACGTAAAGTGTTGAAAGTCTTAACGTTCCGAATCTTTCTGTTACTAGCAAGGAAACAATAATAAGCCATCTAGCAATTTTAAAATCAATCTACAAAGAAATGTAAATAGCCATTATCCAAGCAATTTTTTAAAGTCAATTTATAATTTTAAAAAGGATTTTATAGAAAAAGGTTCTATTTTTGAGAAAATGAGCAAAAAAGAGTTCTTTGTGTCCCTGATTATTTTTCAGAATTAATTCTGCTTTTTATTACGGATTTGTTTTCTTTACCTAAATAAGTCGTTATTTAAATAAACAAGTTTGCTTTGTGATTATTCTTTATATTTTCAGTTAGATATAAATAACGTGAGACTTTCTCTCACTCTACTAGTAACAGTTTATATTAACGTGGCACTTATATTAATATTTCCCGAGAAAAATCAAAATATTCATAAAAATTCATAAAAACTCAGAATTTAATTAAATGTTTTTGAATTTCTAAAATATTTTAAATTTGCCAATTCTAACATTTAAACTAGATATAAATATTAGTTAGTCATATTGTATTAACTGTACTATTTTTAATTTTCTAATGGTAGAAAAAAAATAGCTTTCAAAAGTAAAATAAAATTCATTGAAAGGCGCTGAAAATATGCAATTTGTAGTAGATAAATAAATTAGGAGTTTTTCATTTATGTACTACAAATTATATATTTTATAATTCTTTAATAGACTAATAGAAGAACATTTTTTTCATACTCAAAGTAATATTGGTGTTGAAAAATATGGATATCCTAATTATATTGTTTTGTTTTTATTTTCATTTGAAAACAATATCGAAAATAATATGGAAATTATTTAACATAAAAACAGTAGGAGGATAGAACACATTCAAAAGGAAAAAATACGAAAAAAATAACTTAAAAGTAATGTGTTACACATATATATAAAGAGAGAGAGAGAATATATATTCTCTCTCTCTCTTACTACAATAAGTGCGTTGAATATGTTATAAATGTAATGTGGTTTCGGAATATGTTACAAACGAAATGGGATCATAAAATGTAGTAGAAATGCAAAAGGGTTGCGAAATATGCTAAAAGTATATTAAAGTCGTTAAATATATAATAAAAGTAAAGGGGAGTCGTGTGGGGAATATATGTTACAATTGTAACAGTGACATTGAATACACTTTTAAAGAAATAACATAGCAATACACTTATTTTTTAAAATGATAACTGCAAATACAACGGGTAATGAAAACAAGTTTACAAAAAATAGGATAATGATACTTTTTACCAGAATTCATAAACTAGAATCTATTTCTTAAAAATGATAATTTTACATACTTCTAATGTGTGTGTGCATGGTATAAACTGATTAGTACTATACTAAATAGCTATAATTCTATTCTAAATGCAAACAATATGTAAGAATATAGAAGACAGTATAGGTCGAAGTAGAAGAAGAATAGCTTCTGTAATACAATAGCAAACTTTTATCCTTAGGATTAAGAGAATCATAAAATATTTTCACATAAACACTAAATTTTATACATTTGCGATTTTCAAATATTATGAAAACAAACCTTATACAAACATTCCTTTACATTTTTCTTTTCTTGTGCATCTTTTTTTTCTTTTTTGGATTTATTGATGTTAATGCAATTAAATGCTGGTATATTGAAATGAGTTAATGTAACACAAACTGGATTTGAATCAGTATATAACAAATGCTATTAATTTCTCTGTTATAACAAATAAATATTTTTTCTGAAAAATAAATTATAAGTATTAAAAAAGACCTTCACTGAATTCGTAAAATAAAAAGATATCAAGAAGTACAGCATGTGTAACAACAAACTAAGAAACTAGATTTATCTTAGTTTAAAACGGACAGCCTTTTTTTATCGTTTTTAAAAACATTATTTTCCACCTTCTTTCCGAAGTAACAGCGCAATGCATGCACACGAAATCGATAAATCGAAGATTAATGAACACATCCAATTTCAGATCACGCAATTAGTTTTTTAACCCGAAATTTCAGATAATGCCAAAAGAATTGTATAAATCATTTATGACACGAAAAAGAAGCCATTGATAGATTGAGACAAAGAGTATCCCAATGGGAAAAAATGTATTGATTTAAAGCATTTATTGAGCGAATTCTATTCATTTCAAAACGTTTCAAGGTCTTTTAATTGTCTTGAATTTTTCTTTAAACATTTCGTCGGATATTGCTGTATTTAAAGCAGAAACTTTGTTATTTATAATTTATGCATAAAGCGAAATTAATTATACGGTGATAGCTTAACGTAAATAAAATTACACTGACTAGGTCAATAAAAATGACAAAACGTATAATTAGGAATATTCACTCAGACTTCAAAAATTTGATTAAATCATTAAAGAGATGATTAACTTAACAGTTAAGAGAGATAAAATCATACACGATGCTTACGTTCATGTAAGCAATACGATGGTTTAAATGTCTCGTTACGGCAGAGTTTCTCAAACTGTGGGGCGCGCCCCCCTAGAGGGGCATGATAACTCTACAAGGGGGGCGCAAACATAATAAAATTCGAAAACAAAAGATTATTTAAAAATTATTGATTTATACTGAAAGTAAACAGACAAAATATATTCTGACATAATAAAACAAAAAATACACATTTACACCGATATAATGCACTTATAAATGTATCAGTGCTGCACAATATATAATAATTAATTTAACTATACTAAGATAAGAACAAATTTAATAATTACCAGTGACCCCATGGGCTTGTCAGATATAAAATATTTGCAAAAATTAACACTTACCTTGATAATTTGTAAGGTTTATAATTAATCCCTTAACTTCTAGTAAAAAGTTATGGAATTCGCTCCTTAATGGCTTCGTTTTCCATGTAGGCGCTCGTATGTGATGCATTGGGGAGGAGGGGATGAAAAGGAATAAACAAGTAAAACTTTCTCTGAAATAAGTAAATCCTTCGCAAACACTGGCAAGATCCTTGTATTGCATCCCAAAGTCTTCGTAATAATTTTATGGATAGCAGAGCGCAGAGAAAATCTTATTTCGGAAAGTATGTATGTCCAGGGCAATTAACGCTTTCGTTGAATGAGACGTTTATATACGTCGGTGGCACTTAAAGAGGCTAAAGTCGTATTGTAGCTTTAACGTCAAAGTATAGTATTTTTGAATTCAGTACATTGTTACTGTACGGAGGGGTGCGTGATGAAAATTATGACTGAAAATTGGGTCACAAATATTGAAAGTTTGAGAAGCACTGCGTTACGGGAAAAAATCTGAGCTTTAACTCCCAAATAATTCTAAGCTTAGAAATCCATGAAATGCTTTTAAATTTAGCCAACGGATTCATTTCATATTATCAATATAGCCATTAACTACTTTCACGCTGTATCCATTATTACTCTTTAATTCTACATACTTAACAGGACAAGGGACCGTGTAGGATATTAAGCATATTTGAATTTCTTTGATTGATGGGGGGGAGACGGGAATTAAGGTAACAAGATTAATAGCTCCCATGTTTTAAAATGAAAGATGAGTTAATTTCCAAGAAAATGAAAAGATCTTGTTTTCAATGAATTGTGAATCATTAATCATTATTCAAAAAAATGTTTTTAATTGTATGGTAAATCTTAGAAACAAAAAACTCAAGTATTTTAATATTACGAGTATTATCAAGTATTTTACACATTTCAAATAGTTAGTTTTGAAAAGTTGCTTAAACTTTTTAAATAATCGTAGTAATTGTGTTCATATGAATTGAAGCAAAGTATATAATGTATAATCAAAATAATGGTGACAATTGGTGTTTATTTCCATGCATTGTAAAAACTAAGTTATCAAAGATTATATATGTTACCAGCAAAGTATGCAATGCCGGCATTCTACAGAATGCCGGACGTTTTTAAGCAAAGTATGAAATACAAGAATTATTTCATACTTTTCCTAGGCATTCTATGGAATGATCAAAGCTATTTAGGCAAAGCATGAAAAATGGTTATTATAAGATTATTATATCAATATCATACATTCCTAAAAAGAACAAAAGTTATTTTGACAAATTAACCGTTAAAAAATTATTCAAAAACGTAAAGGAAAAAGAAAGATGTACCAAACAAAATTTATATCTTTTTTTTATTAAGGAAAACAAAATTTTCCAATAAAAAATTTTAAAAAATTAACCTACTTACTGCAGTATGGTAGGCTTGAGTGGTATTTTGAATTACATATTTCGTTACATATTTCCCGCAAAAACAATTCTTATTTCGGTACTTAGTTTTACACATACATTTGACGAATCCTTGGCTACTTCCATTAGAATGAACAATTGTAACTGACAGAAGAAGAATTTCCTGGTCAGGAATATCTTTAATTCTAAGCAAGTTCTCAGGGCATAAAGTAAATTGCGATTTCGCATATAAAGGGTATTTTTTTAGAGGTATAGAACTTTAAATTGCAATGAAACAACGATGTATTATTCGATTGACATGAATTTTTTTATTCGAAAGTTAATCTTGTGGCATTACATTTTAAATAGGATTTCTGGCATATGACTGCCACGGCTGGCTCGGATGTAGTCCAGTCTGAACGTCCAATTTTCGATGACTTTTTCCAACATTTGTGGCCGTATATCGGCAATAACACGGCGAATGTTGTCTTCCAAATGGTCAAGCGTTTGTGGCTTAGCCGCATAGACCAATGACTTTACATAGCCCCACAGAAAATAGTCTAGCGGTGTTAATATCACAAGATCTTGGAGGCCAATTCACAGGTCCAAAACGTGAAATTAGGCGGTCACCAAACGTGTCTTTCAATAAATCGATTGTGGCACGAGCTGTGTGACATGTTGCGCCGTCTTGTTGGAACCACAGCTCCTGGACATCATGATTGTTCAATTCAGGAATGAAAAAGTTAGTAATCATGGCTCTATACCGATCACCATTGACTGTAACGTTGTGACCTTCATCGTTTTTGAAGAAGTACGGACCAATGATTCCACCAGCCCATAAAGCGCACCAAACAGTCAGTTTTTCTGGATGTAACGGTGTTTTGACATACACTTGTGGATTAGCTTCACTCCAAATGCGGCAGTTTTGTTTGTTGACGTAGCCATTCAACCAGAAGTGCGCTTCATCGCTAAACAAAATTCGCTTATGAAAATCGGGAGCAACGGCAATCTCGTTTTGGGCCCATTCGACTAATCTACGCCTTGCTTGATGACCATTTTGATGAATTGCCAAACCAAACTGAAAATAAATCACTTGACAGCTGTTAAATCGGTCGCCATCTTGGAAAGTAATACCAACTTAAACTTCTATACCTGGAAAAAAAACACTCTTTACTTCTCTTAAAATTCCTTCAGAAGTTCCAAGCCGATAGAAACCATTCTATTTCCCACTCATTACAAGTGCCAATATTGGCATTCAGAAAAAAATCACAAATTTCATTACAATTTTTTAAATAATGTTCTGTTTTTTTATGGCAAGGTTCACAATGGTGGACGTTCAGTTCAATATCATAACGTGTAATGTTTTTGTAATTGGTCGAAAGTTCTTTCAGAAATCTATCACGTCCCCGTATACAATAGCCAAATGAGCTTCATGAAGTACGTAAAATAACTCAGATCCATGACGTAATACTGTATAGAAGTGCTTCACAACCTTTTTATCCCCTTTGGACCGGTCAATGTTTGATAAATTTACCACGGCTAGTTGAGGGTGAGACATTGATATAGTTCATATTTTAAATTGTTTTGATTTAATAAATTGATTGCATTTAAACATGCCTTCAGAATAAAATTCAGCTGCTCCAAAAAATGAATATAAAATGATTTTACATGAAATATAAGGCGATTTGCGTGTAAAGTCACACAAACACTAGAGAAATACAATCCAGTAAATAAAATTGAAATAATTTAATGCTCTTTGAGTGGCGCGACACCATTTGATTAACGGATCGAGGGTTAGGAACCACTGCTGTGTTGTACTAACGCCTTCTTTAACAGGTTACATAAGTTTACTTTTGTTTTCCACAAACATCACATCATAGCTATTCAGCAACCAAAAGTCCCTGGGTTCCTTTTTAGTAGTCATTTTGGCTTTCCGCACATCAGTTATTAACTTCTAGTAAGTAGTTTAAGTTAAAAAAGTACCCTTTTTTTGCAGCATTAACTCAAATTTTGGGCAGCTTGTCGTCGAATAGTTGTTTCATGCCTTTAGACCAGAGATCGGCAACCTCTTAGCTGTGGCGTGTCAAAAGTCAATCTACCAATTATGATTCAGCGTGCCACACAGTAGGGCATTTTTGAAACAATTCTATTCCAGCGATAATGTATGCAGAGTTTGAGAAGTGTTCAATAATATAGATTTACAGTTTTATTATACATTAATTTTGCATCAATTATCAAAAATATTTCTTAACATAAAAATAAACAGCATAAAAATAACTATTTCTTCAACAAAAATTTTTTAAAAAAATGAAATTGTACATATTTTATGTATTTTTAAGCATTTATTAAAGCAAGAAATAGACAATTTAAAATATAAGTATTTCCCTTCATTACAGTTAAATAAAAGTAATAAACAAACATTTTTAATTCGAACCTTGTACTTCATCGCTCTACTTTCACATCACAAAATCTAATGTGTAATTTGTGGCTTTCACTTTGGCATGATTCTGAGCATTCAGCTGTTAAACAATTTCTTTGTGGACTCGAAATATTTTTCGTATGAGGAAAGGTATTTTACTTAGATATGTAGAACCACAAAATCGGAAAAGCAGAATACCTGCAATTTTTTCTCTTCAAACAATTAAATATCTCCAGCTATTACATTCAACAATTTACAAAAATGCTGTAAATTTACCTTTAGAGTTATCTTCCAAATTTTTTCATAATTCCGTAGTTGTCCATAATTCTGGAGATGTTTGTCAAATAAGGTCCATTACAAATTTATCATCTTCCGTCCATTCAAAAATTGACAAATTAGTTGAGTAGTGCAGAGTGACATAGAGAATTGTACCACGTGCCACATGTGGCACGCGTGCCATATATTGCCGACCCTTGATATACAGACCATGATTCCTTCTCCAACTCTGCAGCTTGCTCTTCCACTTTTATGTACCAAAGGGAAAAAAACAATATATTTTGTTAATAACTTTAAGTAAAATTGAGTATTTTGACACTCCCGAACAAACCACAATGTGTGCAACTGACAAATTCTGAGCCTGAGGCACGCGTTAAAAGTCTCGTGCCTTGCCACGCAATATTCGAAGCAAATCGCAGATGTGTTTCATACTTTGTCGGTTTCTCAGTAGGCATTCTAGACAATGCCAGATTTCATACTTTGCCGGTAACATATACGTATATATATATATATATATGAAAGAAATATGTATTATATACCAAAAACAAGAAATAATAGATAATGAACAGAACAAGAAATAGCGTAATAAAAATATAAAAGCTGAACACGAAGAACAAAATTATAGAGAAATAAAAAAAGAAACTACAAAAAAGAAGAACCTAGCGAGTCAGAAAGCAATTTCGGACTTAGGACCGAATAAGTGGGGTTATTTTATTTGGTTTTTCCTACCGAGTTGCAAAGGGGGAAGGTTGGCGCCTTCAAACTAGTTTAACCCCACTTATTCGGTCCTAAGTTCGAAATTGCTTTTTGACTCGCTAGGTTCTTTTTTGTAGTTTCTTTTTTTATTTCTCTATAATTTTGTTCTTCATGTTCAGCTTTTATATTTTTATTACGCTATTTCTTGTTATGTTCATTATCTATTATTTCTTGTTTTTGGTATGTAATACATATTTCTTTCATATATATATATATACACTCTGTCGCAAAAAAATATATGCACCCAGAAGAAATCAAGCTACAATCACGAAACTCGGCAAAAATGTAGTCTGGTAAGAGATATGCAAATGATTAAAATTTCGAAGCCAATGAGACAAGGCTAAGTGTGCTATGCGCATATTAGTTGCGCAACTGGGAGAGTTTAAAAGCATGAGTACGAGCGCCGTACGGCTATCCAAACGAATCTGATGACTTTGATAGACGATATTGAGACTTAGGATGCCTCTAAGACGTAACCGGCGGCAGTACGAGCAGCTGACGGACTTTGATAGGGGCCGTATAATAGGCCTCAGAGAAGCAGGTTGGTCGAATAGACGTATCGGCCGCCACCTCGGTCGGAGCGATATGGTAGTTGTTCAGTGTTGGCAACAGTGGATCACAGAAGGTAGAGTGTACCGTCGCGGAGGGTCAGGACGTCCCAGGAACACAAATGATCGCGAGGATCGTGCAATCAGAAGAGTGGCCACTTCGGCACCAACAACGTCGCTAGCATCGATTCAACGCCACTTACCTCCTTCCAGACATCCAGTGCCATCAAGAGAAACCATAAGGAGACGACTGACCGAAGTTGGCTTGAGGAGCCGACGTCTGCTAAGACGCTTACCACGGACCCCACATCATAGGCAGTGTCGACTGGATTTTGCCGACCTCGGGCAACTTGAGTGTGACAGACTGGAGACGTGTCATCTTCAGTGATGAATCCCGATTCAGTCTCAGTGCTGATGACCACCGCACACGTGTCTGGAGGCGCACCGGCCAGCGGTCCGATCCGGCATTTATTGTCGAGCGGCATACAGCAATTTCACAAGGTATGACAGTGTGGGGAGCAATTTCTTGGGACACACGATCATCTTTAGTGGTCCTTCAAGGCACTTTGACAGCTCGCAGATACGTGGACGATATTTTAACGCCGATTGTGCTACCCATGCTATCAAGTCGCCCAGGTGCCATTTATCAACAGGATAATGCTCGTCCACATACTGCGCGACTCTCCCAACAATGTCTTCAAGGATATGACGTCCTACCATGGCCTGCCAGGTCACCAGATCTTTCGCCAATAGAGCATGTCTGGACGCGCTGGGAAGGCAACTGCAGCCGTCCCGAGATACAGGAGAATTAACTGCGCAGATGCAAAGACTATGGCAGGATCTTCCACAGGGGTCATAAGTGATCTAATTGAATCGATGCCACGCCGAATTTCGGCTTGTATAGCTGCCAGAGGTGGCTTTACTACTTACTGATTTTTAACCTTTTGCAAGCTGTAACCGCTTAATAAAATGATTTTTTTCTGAATTTTTAATCATTTGTTTATTTTCATATACACTACATGCATACCAAATTTCGTGAATGTAGCTCAATTTCTTCTGGGTGCATATATTTTTTTGCGACAGAGTGTATATGTATATATACATGTAAGGAAAATTAAATTAGATTTAAAATTAAATTCCCTATCTAGCGCTTGACTCATCTTTCTCAGTTCACATTTTCAAGTATCAAACTAATCACCCATTTATTTCTTCCGAACATATGGCCTAGCCAAAAAAAAAACTAATTCCAGATCGTTAGATTTAATAGTCAATATATGTCAGAATTAACTTTCAAATACCCTCTTCAAATCCGTGACACTTACCACATGTTTTTCAAGTGTTATCCACTTGAAACCACCACTATGGCGTGCTTTTTTCCTTCCTGCTCTCAGTGTCAGAAGAGATGTCGAAATGATTGAATAAAGATCTCCTTTTTAAACTTTAATCTAATTCTGTTTTTAAAATCATGATATATATATATATATATATATATATATATATATATATATATATATATATATAATATCAGAGATATATGTATATATATGACACGATTGTAGGCACATTGTTAATGATTACTGTAACTGTGATCATATTTTAGATGGTGATGTAATATTGATGGTATTGATGAGGCAGTACTTTGTTGATGGTGAATCCAGTTTATTTACATGTAGACACCTAGAAACATAGAAATAGACGACACAATGCACAAATAAGACAGACGCGCGAATTAAATTACGAAAACAACAAAAAGGGAGGTTTTTCCAGAATATCTCGGGCTTTTTATATGAAGCAACAACAGGAAGTCTTGCATTTCCGTCCGCGTGATTCCCGTGGACGGAGCTTTATTATTGGTAGAAATATATAAAGAGTGTTTTTTTTTTTCAGGTATAGAAGTTTAAGTTGGTATTACTTTCCGAGATGGCGACCGACTTAACAGCTGCCAAGTGATTTATTCTCAGTTTGGTTTGGCAATTCATCAAAACGATCATCAAGCAAGGCGTAGATTCGTCGATTCGGCCCAAAACGAGATTGCCGTTGTTCCCAATTTTCATAAGCGAATTTTGTTTAGCGATGAAGCGCACTTCTGGTTGAATGGCTACGTCAACAAACAAAACTGCCGCATTTGGAGTGAAGCTAATCCACGAGTGTATGTCGAAACACCGTTACATCCAGAAAAACTGACTGTTTGGTGCGCTTTATTGGCTGGTGGAATCCTTCTTCAAAAACGATGAAGGCCACAACGTTACAGTCAATGGTGATCGGAATAGAGCCATGATTACTAACTTTTTCATTCCTGAATTGAACAATCATGATGTCCAGGAGCTGTGGTTCCAACAAGACGGCGCAACATGTCACACAGCTCGTGCCACAATCGATTTATTGAAAAACACGTTTGGTAACCGCCTAATTTCACGTTTTGGACCTGTGAATTGGCCTCCAAGATCTTGTGATTTAACACCGCTAGACTATTTTCTGTGGGGCTATGTAAAGTCATTGGTCTATGCGGATAAGCCGCAAACGCTTGACCATTTGGAAGACAACATTCACCGTGTTATTGCCGATATACGGCCACAAATGTTGGAAAAAGTCATCGAAAATTGGACGTCCAGATTGGACTACATCCGAGCCAGCCGTGGCAGTCATATGCCAGAAATCATATTTAAAATGTAATGCCACAAGATTATCTTTCGAATAAAAAAAAATATTCATGTCAATCGAATAATACATCGTTGTTTTATTGCAATTTAAAGTTCTATACCTCTCAAAAAAACACCCTTTATTACGATAAATTCTGATGTGGTCTTACTTTAAATAAAAAAAAGCAGAGGTTTCAATTTTTGAAGGGATACGGTTATTCCCGTCAGGCGGGTAGCTAATAATTAATTATTTACGGGAGAGTCCATTACCAATTAAAAAGTTGTTTAAATGAAATTAAAGGAAATTATATATATATATATATATATTACTGAAAGGAAGTAATATATATATAAGAATTCACTTAAAATTTCTCTCCTGGGATTTTAATTAATCATAGTCTTGAACCCTCCAAGACTTCACGTGATGATTAATTTTCATTTTACTCGCCTAACGGGAAATAACCATAACCTTATCTCCCTATAACTAAAGCTTCAGCGTTTTTAAATGAGAATGATACAATCTTGCATCACTCATAAACAAAGAATGCTTTTGTGACTTTTGTAAATGTGGGTGTGTTTGTCTATTTATGTTTGAGATGTACCTTTCGTGTCGTCGCCTTACCCGTTTGTTCGTCAGTAAAATATCGGCGCTTAGTGTCTATATATATAAGCCTCATCATCATCATTTCTACAACTGCAACAAATTGATTCCATCCAACAAAACGCCTTAGATCTATAATTGTCTATTGAATTTTTACATGTATCCTCATTTATACCTTCTAGTTTTAAACTCTGTTATATCATGAAACATGAGATCTTTTGGGTCTGATTGGATTTAACTTACAAATGCTTTTACTATTCCTCATTACATTCTTTGAGGAATTGAAACGAAAACGTGGTCTGGGGGGTCTTTTTTAATAGAACAGAAACTTAAACAAAATATTAAATTTGGAGTTATAGGAATTTGTCTTATGAATTTTTTATGTCTCTCATTCATCAAAGCTGAAATCTCAGTTGATTGTCAAGATCACTTTTTCGAAATATGCGAGGGTATTGATTAAGTTTATCTCATAAATTCATTTATAAACATTGCAAACTTGAATTGAAACCAAAAACTGCAGAACGTAAATAATTATTTATAATATTTAAATTTTGGATAAAATCATATTTCCAGCTTTGTCTGAAATAATTCAACACCGAGAATTGTGACTTGTTTTTCCGCTACACCAAAGAAATCACATTTCACATTTTATCGAAAATAATTGATTTCTTAACATTACATAGAAGTATCTACAGTAAATTTTTAAAAAAAGCAATTAGAAGCTTGGTTACCTTATAAACCTATTGTTTCTATCGGTATAAGGGATCCGTTTGTACATTAATCTTCTTTGTAAGTACAATGAATCTGATCTATTATTCTTCATAATTTTGTTACCTTTCTCTGTACGCACAGAAGATTCTCAATCATTTCCGTAATTTTAGGCTCCCTACATATGCATGAATGACAGATCCCCACTTAAATTGCAACACCCCCACATCAATTATCTTTTGACAAATCAGTTTTCTGTATAAATTATATCCACAGTTATTCATCTTAAGTTTCATTTTTTGTGAAATTAAATCCCGATGATAAGGAGGATAACACACATCACTTGTCAGCAAACGTATCAATATCACTTGCATACAACGGTTATTACATGTATTATGAAGCAAGTATATAAAGGTATAGAAAACTCAGCAAAATTAGAAACCTTAGACTTTACATAATCACCCCTTCAACACGGGTTCCACCCCGCTTTATAAAGATAATTGGACAGAAACCCCATCACACTGTAGTTGAATGATGGTAAATCGTCTAAGTGCTGTACAAAAGGTTTCTAGCTAAAGCAACATTAAGGTAAATAATAACATGAACACTGGAATCTTATGCAGTTCTGATATGTGTGACGCTAAAAGAAATATTTTTTAAGCACTTTCCTATATTTTTGATGAGTTGTTGCCCTCACCTAAGACAAAGGAAGGGGGAATTTTGTGAGAGGTCATCATTCTTTTATCAAGTATAAGTATATTTTATCTTTGTAGAGTCAGATAACAAAATGGCTATATGGAATAAGAGAAAATAATTCAGTGTGAGCTACAGAGCATCAAAATTATATATATGCAGTCGGATCTCCATTTTACAAAACTCTATTTTGCAAACTTTTTCCTGGAACCAAGAACATTTTACAATTTTCTTCGCAAAATAACCTCCGAACAGCATTTTCTATTTTTCGAACTTTTTCTCTGGTGATTTAAATTTTTTCCCTTCCTAATTTTAAAATATTTCTGGAAATTTCAAGTTATTTTCTCTTTTAGCACATTTTATGGTGATCTGTGACCTTGAACTGGTTTTACCGACTGCCTAATTTACCGAGAGCAATAAAATTGCCGTAATTTTTCAAACAAAATTAGCAGATTTTAACAGTAATTAAATTTAGGGACGCATGGGGTAATGTATGATTGAAATTACAGGTTATTAAATAATGTATGTTTAAAACTACTTGTAAACTTAAAATTAGAAAAAGTCATTAAAATTCATCAATTTTGATGTAAAATTATTTTTTAAAGTTGAAAATTCATTATATTTCTGGATTAAGTTTTTTTCTTCTTGTTTTCTTTGCAGATTTCTTTTTGATAAGATATATAAAATAAATAGATATTAATTTACCAAAAAAAGTATGAATAACTAGTGTATTTTTATTAGTATATAGTGTATTTTTATTAGTATATAGTATTATATATAGTAACTAGTAAGTTTTTTATTAGTATATAGTGTTAATGAATTTAAAATTTATTTTACTTGGTTTATAAAATATATTAAGAGATTAATATCTATTTAACGAGCTTTCCACATAACGAACTTTTTTGGAGATTTAGCGACTTCATTAAATATATGTCCGACTGCACATATATATAAATATATATATATATATATATGCGCTTGAAATATATCATTCATACATATAAAAATTATTTTATCGAAGCTTTATAAAATATTTCGCCTACGTATGCTGTTTTACTGTCATTTATATTATTTCAATTATCTCTTTTTGACTGGTTAATATTGATTTGAGCGTGATTATATGCTTAATATAACATATATATAAAATAAGTTTATGACTCTGACTAATGCATTACGAATAATATTAAAAGCCCAAATATAATAACAAGTAAATATATATTCTCTTCAACATTCACTTTAAAAATATATAGAAATATTTATTTATTTTTGCATTTTTACTAGATTGTATACGAGAGAAATGAACGAAGAGACCCTACCCCCAATCCTTTCTATCTATTTTGAAATATTCTGTTATTCACTGAAAATCTCATAAAACCTGTTTGTAATAGGACATTTCTTAAAGTATTAATGATTCTGTTCATAATATTTAATTTATTTTATAATTATAGTTAAATAATTATAAACTTTTGATACAGTAATCAGGAAACTTTGGAGCTAAACCTTCAACTTTTAACGAAATAAATTTAATATGTAAAAGAAAGTGTCACAAATAAATTAATTGATACTATTACTACTAATTTACAACTGGACCAAGAAGTATTTCTCTGAAAAATAAAAATGGATGGGTGTCTCTTCCTGTCCTTGACTTGACTTGTATGATGAGATTGACAGAAACAACCTTGACCCAATTCGATAACCAAAAATATCCGAATATCTTAAAGTGGCATGGGAGACGAATTAATTTTCTTACGCACATTTAAGAATTACTGGAACTTGGATGCCTCCCCAAGAAGAATACACTTCAATACTTTCCCTATACGCGTTTTACGTTATGAATTCATATCTGTTTATCTTTATACCTATGATCATCGCAAGGACTCATTAGTTTTGATAAAGACAGCTGCTCGTCTTCCGAGACACACCCAATGGACATTTATTGATGCTATTTTTTAATTCTTTTATTTAAAAAAATAGGGAACTGTTATGTCTAGCCTTTCTTCCTTTACTTAGAAAGAATGAGCAGATGATTTTTATTTATTTTATCAGTGTCACCTGATCGTGGCAAGTTAACTGTAAAAAAAAATTAAAAAAAAACACATCATCACTGAGGATGCTTTTCCGAAGGATTTCGATGTTATTTTACGAACAATTCCCTCCGGCTACTTAAATAAAATGGGTGGTCTCAACGGAATGTCAGTTTCTTAAGAAAAAAAAATTCGGAGTGACCATGAAAAGTGGTTGTCAGAAGTATATAAAAGCAGAATTTATCCAACAGAGGACACCAGCTTGCTTTGATTTTTAGTCACAGTCTAGTTGTCTACTTCCACTTCCCTGCAAAATGAAATTCGTAAGTATATTAATGCCTTTTTCTCTTATAAGTTATCTAGAATCTATTCGAAAGAATTTTTTTTCCAGTATATGAGTATTTTTCCAACATTTTTATTACATTAAAACTTTACTTTATTACTTTATTACATTAAAGTTTTTGGAGTAATATCATAGCAAAAAGAGAATTGTGTATAAGCTGGTAATATTCTTCTAAACATCAAAAGTTAATTGATAGTATTCAAAAGACGATTTTGATTAAGAAACACGCAGTAATTATTCTTTAAATTTGAGATATACAAGATGTAATACATATTACTATCCATAAAAACAGAAATTAAAAATTTCAAAGAGCATTCCAATCATATTAGTTGCTATTTATTCGGGATATATTCCAAGGGATAATCTGCACTGTTTTGTTAGTGTATCAGCAATACTATTTAAGAAATAATAACTGTTAATATAAGTAAAACATAACTTTCATATTGATTAAAAATTTTTGAAGAATTTAAATAAGTCATTTTTAAAAGGTCCTTAGTTATAAAACATCATTTAGAAATTTAAGTTTAAAATTAATCCTGCTTCATATAATAGCTTACGACTCTTATTACCTTAAGAGTTGAATTTTAAAAAGAATTAAGTAAAAAATTTATCAGCAGCTAATATGAAAAAAAAATATCCTACATTTACGCTATCAAAGTTTGGTCTGCACTGGAACAAACTATATTTTTGAAGAGAAGAGAGACTTTTAGTAAGACTTTTTTTCGAATATTTTTGAGAATCTTCAATTTTTTTTAATAAGTGTGTTTCGTAAGAAAATTAGACTGGTGAATTAAATATCAATGAGATTTTAGGAAATCATTATTTAAGTATTATATACCATAAAATCCTGCGTATAACATGCACTGGTGTATAACACGCACCTATACTTTCAAGCTGCATTTTTTTTTAATGTTTAGGTATATTCGCCGTACAACACACACCCCCATTTTTACGAAGAAATCTGATATGTCAATATACTATGCCCTTGTGTTTCGAAGCCATTTATTCGAGGTATTATCTCAGACTTTTGAAAAAAATAGTATACTTCTAGAGCTACAACTCTTTTAGTTCATAAGGCATGTCTTTCTTGTAAATGAACAGTCTTTCGATCTGCGTAAAGGTAAATTTTTGTATGCACATTTCTTTTGTTATTTTTAAGGCGATCGTTTTTATACCCGCCGTATAACGCGCACCCTGAAATTTCTATCTTATTTTTGATGTTAAAAGTGCACGTTATACGCCGGATTTTACGGTACGTTAAATTTGTGAAAACATCCGATAGATCCGTAATTTAATATAAGTTTGTGACGCTATTTCCGTTCTCTAATGTTTCTGTTGCATTTAACCATGTCTTAAGTTTTTCCGAGTAGTTTTAGCCTAAAAAAGTTGAAAAATGTAAAATCAAATATTTACTCTTCATCTTCAGACACACATACGTTTTTATTAAATAAGATATGAACAAATGCTTCTCTCCATTTCAGAGAGTTCGGCATTCAACAAAATAGGCTTTGTTGAAAATCTTTAGAATAAGAGACTGAAAACGTCCAAACCAACCTTCTAAGCTAAAATTGAAAAAAAAAAATCTTGATTTGTGTGTGTGCAGTTTTTTAATTTTTCATAAAGAAGAAACAAATGACATTTCTATCCCATATCTGGATCTAAAACTCAAATTCGCTGAAAGTGAAATTGAATAAAGAATTTAAAATGCAGGCTTCTATGAATCTTTGTGAATCAAAAATTTTAAACTTGGTAAAATTTAATAACTAAATAAAGATAATTATGTGAACAGAAATGCAAATTTAAAGCTAAATAAGAAATTATATGATCATTAAATTACAATATAACAAAATTACATCAATATATATTATGATGAAACTCAATCAAATGCATACGTAAAGGAGTTACGCAGTTTAAGAAAAAAATGAGGAAAACCTTTGAGAAGAGAAGATATATAGATAGAAAATCTTTTTCAATTCCTATTAGCTCACTCTATTTATATATTTATTTATCTTGTTCAAATTTTCAATCCTTTATAAAATAATTTCTATTCATCCAATAAAGTTCAAATAATTTTTTCAAAACTGTAGTGGATGACACTTGATGTTAATACATTTTTTCAAATATTAATTAATTAGATTAATTTAATTTAGTTAATTACTGGTTTTTGAAGCCAACTTAGATTCGTCTCTATTGTTGTAACAATGTAACTGTTAAAATAAAGACAAAAGTTGGCGTCGAAAACCTGTTTTTCACCCAAACTATTCAAACCGGGTTTGCATTATTACAACAATGCAGACAAATAATGCTATTTTTCAATTCCTACTATTAGATCACTCTCTTCCTATATATACATTTATTTATATATATTTATTCAAATTTTCAATCGTTAATAAAATACTTTCTATTCATCCATTCAAAGTAAGAACTGACTCTTATTTTTTTTTTCATATTACTTGTTTTCCTTTGTGTTCATTTTCAATGAATCCAGTTATAACCTTCGTGTTGATTGGAAGTGCAACGTTAATAAACAACCACACACAATGAATCTGCTGTTGTTCTTATGCTATCCGATCGACGGTGTCAGATTGAGGCCCACAAAGTTCATTGTAGCGAGGGGCTGGTTTTACTCTTGTCGTTATCCGAAGCTTTGAGCACCATGCAAGTGGCAGTACCATAGTGGGCGAGAGGCCTCCATGGGAGTGGCGAAATGCCTCCCATCTTTCTTCTCTTTCCACCAACCTCTCGAGAAGATTTGCGGCTCGACAAATATTTAGAGTGCCCTGAAGCCGCACTGACACTATACATATATGATGAATCTAAGCTACCCAATTATGTCCCCATATGAAACAATTTCTAAGTATTGAAACTGTAATGTAAATAAATGTTTATTGTGTCTACATTAAATGGTAATAACTTCAAAATATTTATTTTTATATTCAATTTATATTAAAATACATGAACTACTAATATGTTTTTATAAGTTTATTGAGAAAAAATTCTTGAAGAAAGTAAATATTTAAATTGAAACAAAATATATACTATCATTTTTTCAGAAAAAAAAAAAAAGAGAATTATTTACAAATCAAAATTCGAAATTAATTGTTTTAAGGCTCCCACTAATATTTTTAAAACAATTCTTTTTAAAATACATGTTTATCTGTTTCAGCTCGTACTCCCCCTTCTTTTCGCCATGGCCATGTCAGCAGAAATTGGCGTGAACCATGCAGGTGATGCATACAATTTCCACTATGCAGCTGGAGATGCCGGGGGCCACACTCGTGTAGAAAGTGGTCATGGAAGTTCTGTCTCTGGAAGTTACAGCTACGTCGATCCCAATGGTCACCTAAGAAGTGTCAGCTACACTGCAGGTCCTGATGGTTTCAAGCCTTCTGGAGACATTGGAGTAGACAAGAAGACTGCTGCCGACGCAGCCGCTATTGCAGCTCTTGCACCAAAGGCTCCTGAAGCTCCAGCTGCACCAGTCGCACCTGTTCATCATTGGAATTACGCTCCATACTATCATCATCCAGGAGCATGGGTTCATCATGCAGCACCTAACTATGCTCATTGGGGAGCCCACTGGTAAATTATTCAGATTGTTTCGATGAAGCCATAAGAACAACAACGTTTTGGAGTCTTTGGTAAAAGCTTTAAATGTTCAATGTTTTAATAAATTTGGGTTAAAGCTGATAAATTTGGGGAAAGGTTACAGTGACTTAATTGATTCTTGCTGCTCGCTTTAAAGATTACCTATCACAAATTTTGTACGCAGTAATAACTGCAAACTTCAAAAATGAAGCAAAAGTAATGTAAATTCTTGTCATATGAAGCTGTAAATCATGCTGCTTTTAATAAAAATAAAAATCATATTCCTATATTTCTCATGTGTGAAAAATATAAAATATTGTCAGTTCATTTCAAGTTACTCTAGGAAGTAATTATTTCATAAGATTATTTAAAAAGTTGAGAAATAATAGTGATAACATATAAACATCAATATTCTATACATCTATAGAATAACCATATAAAGTGTGTCTTGAAATGCGCTTAGAAAATTTTCAGTCACTGAAAAGTCTTAAATCATTAAAAATAATCAAAATAAAATCTTTATTTGTGATTCAGGTCTCCTTTTTAATACATTTCAAGCTCATATTTAAATCAGACTTTATATTTATGTAGTATTAATTACGGAGGCAATAATTACAGACTAGTTTAGCCCTTTTTTTTTGAGCTAGCTAGCAATAATTACAGGCTAGTTTAGCCTATTTAAATTGGTATCAAAACCTTACAATAATTACAGGTTAGTTTGGCCCTTTTTTTTTTTTTTTGAGCTAGCTAGTTTAGCTCAAAAGGAAATAATTACAGGCTAGTTTAGCCTATTTTTAAATTGGTATCAAAATCTTGTGTGATGAAGAATTTCGTATTTTAAATAAAACATATTCACATAAAAACGAGTTAAATAATGTTATAGCATCAAAACGTGTAATTTTAAATAAAAGTTGTATGTTTTAATCTTATATATAATTATATGAATGCTGTTATTCTTTTAAGCAGAATTCCGATGTAAAACATATTATTCATTGAAATCATATGAGTATGAGAGAACGAAAAAAAATCCTATAAAAAAATAAGATTGGAAATTTTGATACGAAACTCATGAGAAGCATCTTTTAAAAGTTTGAATCATGAAACAGTTGTTAAAAATCCAATTAACTTTTGTTGTAAAAAAGCAAATATTCATTAAAATACAGATGCGATTTTTCACATTAGTTCTATAAATATTAAGAATTCCAGAATTTAGAAAATGTCTTATTTTAAAATTAGATCTATGCCTTAAAATTTCTGAATGATTTCAAAAGCGTGAAAATAAAGAACAATCATCAGATTTCTGGAAAAGTAAAAGATCAATATTACTTGAATATGTTTCAAAATAAAAAGAAACTAGTTTACTTATTTAATAGTTAAAGAGGTAACGTATATATATATTTAAATTTTCCCATTTAACAACTAGATCATGGACAAATAACTTCACGAACATTTACTTCTTAAAAACTATTTTCTTCAAATGGATTTACTATTTATCTAAGATTAGTGGGGACGTAAAATATAATATTAACAATAAAATAACCAGACTGAGGGACAACTGCATAATTAATTGTATAATGATACACACACACAGACGTTATTCTTCAAATATGCCAATGTTTTCTTAAGATATCAGAGATTAAAAAGAATTAATGTATTCGTATTTAGCCTACTTGTATGATAATATTCCAGAAATGCAGATTCAATATTCGAGTACAAAAAGAGACGTACTTTGATGACACTGGCAGCCATTAAAACATATAAAACATTGTCCTGTCAACAAGATATGCAATTTACAAGAATTACAGTAACGACATTTTTATGAATTGTGCTTTCGTTAGTTGATAGTGAAGAACGATAAAAAAAAATTCTCGTTAGAAGTAATGATATTTCATAATAACGATATAACAAATCATTTTAATGTAATGTAGCTATGGACTGTTACTTACCAGGATTCAGATTTCGTTTTATTATTTTCCATCATCATGCTTGTAATGTTTCTCCTTCAGTATTCTGTTCAATAAGAAACGCAATAATATTCGCAATGACACATAACGCCCATTTTCTCCGCACATATAATATCACAGCTGTATTTCTTAAATGCATTGTCAAACGAATATGTGGATTCATCATGTGTCATTTTTATCCTATCAAATGTAATCAATAGCAGCTAGAGTTATTCCAGCGAAATTTAAAAAGCATTAAAAATAAAAAGAAATCGAAAAGTTTTAGACTAAATTAAGTATGATTAATTTCCTGATTGAAAAGCGATAAAAAAGAGAAATGGTACAATTTTCTTCAAACTAAATACCAAAATACAAAATTCACAGAATATTTTTTTAAAAAAATATTTTGTAAATTAATATACTTTAAAAAAAGTATTGTGATACTTGAAAAAAATAGCATTTATATATACATAAAAACATACATAACCAACTTATATAATACAGTTGGACCCGGTACCACGAATTTTTCTCTTTTCCGATTAAAATGAAGCCCAAACCCCCTATTTAACGAATAATAAACCAAGAATTAAAGAATTATTTCAACAGCTGAAAAAAAATAATTTTATATTAGTTTGTGTCACACACACAGAAAGAATTGGACTTTTTTCATACGACATCATTTTCGTACGGAAAAGAAAAAGAAAAAAAAACATTTTTCTTTTTAATTTCCAACTTTTGACGGTCAATGGTGCAGAAGCATTATTAGACTAAACAAGTGCGAATAAGTCATGAGCGTAGCCTATCGTGTGAGTTTTGAATAGGACCAGTGCCCATTTAAGCTTATTTTGGGCCCCCTTGGCACTGGAAAATCGAAACTTATAACCAGAAAATCTGCTTGAGTCCAGTTTATCTGGGCCTCTCCAGGCCCCTGGGTGCCCACCCCAAGGGCCCAATTGATAAACCGTAACTGAATAGGACAGGAAACTCCTTTGTTATCTCATCCTGGTCCACAACGCAGGGAAATATTTTAAGATTTTAAAGATAATGTTATATTTGATGACGGGCAGTCCAAGTCCATCTGTGAAGTTGAAGCTCAGGAAACTGTTAATTTGTGGAAGCCAGAGAATAGCGATTCTGATGCAGAAACTGATAATTAAACTCTTTACAAAAGTACAGTAGAACATCATTTATCCGAAAGTTTATTATCCGGACCAGTGTTTTTTTTTTCTCCTGTCAACTGCATGTATTGTATATGAACACGTTTTTGAACAGTGCAATGTTCAACAGTTGTTTCACGTGAGGCCAAAAGTGACGGGAAAACACATGATCAGGGATATTTGGGGAATTTCAGATTTAGATGGCGAAAAAGACTTCAATGATGACCACAGGGAGGAGATTACCGACTTTGTCCAATCGATCCCAAGACTTCAAGAATGCGCCAAAGAAGATGTAAAAACATGGATGTTATCCGATGCAGAAGACTGAATTTCAAATGCTAAATGGTGACGAGATTGTGACTTTCGTGCAAGAAGAATCCGACTCTGTCGACGATGAAACAGATGAAGACCAGGACAACAACGAAAGTAGCAAGGGTCTATCAAATGCTGACGCGTTTACTGCGTTAGAGACAGTTGTACAGTGGTACGAACAATAATCAGAGTGCTGTCATACTCAATTACTGTTGTATATGTGCGTGAGCGTGTGTGTGCTTTCCTACTTCCGTGCAAGAAAACACCTCGTACAAATTGAGAAGACTTGCTTAAGAACGGAAACTCTATTATAATATATTTTCTCCAATCAGATTTCAAATATATTTTCTTCGTGTTCATGACTGCCATCCAAGCATACAAGTGTGTGTGTGATTGAAGAAATTAATTCAAAAGTAAAAAAAAAGTTTTTGAGAATTTCGGATATTTTGAAGCACACACAACTCATTTCAAATCACATAAGAAAAGTTTTCAAATGTTTATGAAAAATTATTGAGATAAATTATAAATGTATAACTGGAAAATTTTTACAAATGAACTTTTTTCTTTTATCTCTTTGGAAAGATATTAAAATGTTTATATATGTTTTCAAAAACTCCGAGGAAAGTTTGTTAATCTAGTTCTCATGACTAACGTAGACAGTCAATGGATAGTAAAAGTTTTTTTTTATTTCTAATGGGTTGCGGATTCGTGTTTTACCATTGCAGGCCAAGTACATTCAACGGAAGCTGGTATCTCTTTTTAGTGCGGCACCATATAAGTGGATACCAATCACCGCAGGTAATTTCGGCGCCTAGTTTCCTTCCCCAGAGAGAGACACCCAATCCAAATAGGCACTCAAGAGGTCTTTTATATGCGGCATAAACATGCGACAGGGCCGCTGTCAATTTTCTGAATCATGAAAATCCACTGACTTGGGCCGGGGCCGAACCCGCAACCTTAGGCGTACAAGGCCAGCGACAAACCAACTATGCCACCTAGCCAGAGGACGGATAGTAACATGGATAGTCAAAATTTAAATGGAGTTTGATAGCATTATTTATCGTGGGCCTATATTAATGACATACGAACCTAATCACATAGCAGTTTGTTATAGAATTAAAACATATATGAACTATTGAATATTAATGTGCCATTGGTTCCTGATATCATTCTTTAATTTTCCTATCACTATTGCAAAACACTTTACACTGATAGCATAAAATGACAATTTTTTGTAATAAGGAATATTTCTAAAATTCTCAACTTCTATTTTTTTCAAAAAAAAATTCTCTTGAGTTCATTTTTTAGTTTTGATCGGACTCTAAAAGTAGTTTGTTATATCTACACATATCAGCTTTCTCCTTTCTTCATACAGGATTTGTGATTAAACAATCAATTAATAAAACTAATTATCAATTTTTTTTCCAAATTACAGCTCATTATGGCCCTCAACATTGTCAATTCAAAAATTATATCTGGATCATTAACGAATACATTTTAAAGATATACTGTATGGAAGTACAATACACGCAATCTTCTACGTGCACAGTGAATACTATTAACTATGTCTATTAGTATTACATGCACTTTATGTTAAAAACTTTAAAAACAAACGACAAAAAGAAATATATTTGTACTAGGGATTATTCCTTACGGTATTAAAAAACCACACACACATAAAAAAAGGATAGACTGCATAGTGCAACATTTTGAAGGGAAAAAAAGCCAAAGTTATGGATCTTTAGAGGATCAGCTAAGAAGTGTGGACGCCATACGTTGGCGAAGAGTCAAATTAATGCGGTTGAAACCACTGAGAATGAGTTAGCGGTGGAACCGTACATGATAATAGCAATGCTTACAAAGCCGGAAGGATATGCCTCACTTATCTATTCGATTTATTCTCTACGCGTTATATTGTATCTATCCCTACAAATTGCAGTCACTGCAGAAGTTACTGGGAAATAGAGCTATAAGGGCATTATTTGCCTAGTGGGCCACGGCAAGAATTAAAAGTAATCATCGGTGGTTGTTGAATATTTTCCAAACGGATGAGGCACACGTTTCTCTTCACGGGGATGTCAACACCCAGAACACTTGTATATGGGTGACGACAAATCCTGGTGAATATACACGATAGTCTCTGGAACCCGGCAAATTAACAATCTGATGTGGTTTCACCTCATCTTTATTGTTGGACTTTTCTTTGCAAAATCGCATCTCAAATTGATCTAGATGAGGTGAAATAAACATCATACTTCGAAGCAATACTAGGGCTAATGGTAACATCTTAGTGTCTAGTAATTTTGAGCCCACGGTGAAATGACGATGAAGCAACCTGAGTATTCCTCTTTAGCTTTCACACCACCCTACATGATGACTTTGAGAACATGAGTGCGGTAACCAAGCGATCATGATCACTAACACGCGGTTGGCATTGTTTCTGTAGTCATGGGTTCCAGGTGCAACTAAAAATCTGCTCTGTAGCAGGGCCGATACACGTTAAATCTGTAGAAACTCATAATCTAATGTTGGCATAGCATGGAAGTTTGCAGAGTGGGGACCAAGTCAGATGTCATCTGACAGATATTCAAACGAGAATCAACACCAATAGTCTTCGTGTGGATTCGAAGTGTGTGCAACATCAAAAACCTTCGATCGGGTCTCGATAGATTTCATGTGCATCAGCCCCCAGAGACGTCTTGAGGCCCTGGGCCTGTACACAAATGTAGGCTCCACCTGACCTTAATAGAAGACACAGCGCATAGCATAAGTTGTCAAATACTAGTACAATAACCTGAAACAAATAAATGCGCAATCGCACAAACCAGCTACACCAACTGCAACTTTTTGACTGAATGCGTAATAATGGTGCATGGTGGTAGACCTAGGCCTGTAAAATGACGGCGGTCATCACATGTGTAGCCAGTTAACATATTGTCCGAAATTCAAAGTTTTTCGAAGAATACAACCAGAAATATTTGTCTGTTGAAATTATTAGAATTACGATCTTATTAAGGCTGCCAAGGCCCCCATTGCGGTTGAGACCCTGGTCCCGGGCCCAGTTGGCCCGTCTTAAGACGTCTCAGTAAGCATCTGTACTAGACCTTGAATAGCATCTGGAAGCCCAACTTGACAGAAATAACATGCCTAACACACAAGTTCCCTATAATGACTTCAGAGTGCTTAAAGTAAATGGAAATATCTTAAGATCAGGAACTCTTCACATCAAAGATTTATTTGTACAAATTACTGATTCTTTATTTTCAAAGGCTAATTTGAAGGATACAAGAGTTGGCTTTTAAAAAAAAAATTAACATATTCTACTAAATAAGCTTTTTGTACAGTAAAGAAATCGTTAGTAATGAAAGGTTTCTCTAATATATTTATTTAATCCAATGCATAATGGAAAATAGATAGCACTTATATGTAAATAAAATTTTATATTAATTAAATAGATGTTTTTTAAGCTCTCTAACTAGAATCAACAATATGCCTTTGGAATGCAATACTGAACCACGATAAAGAAACGAGGAAACCCGAGCTAGCACTATTATCCACTTCTATGAAAAATTCGGATCTGTGATATCTTAATCATCAAAATGTAGTTATATCAAACAAAATGAGAGACAAAAGATTATCTCTAAGTAAACATTTAACTTTGATTTAAAAAAATGTTTTATAATCCATACTATTTTACTTATAAAGAGCATTGTTTAACTGGTACTTTTATGTGTCTAGGCAGAACTAAAAAAACTTCGTGAGTACTTTTGTAGTGTATAAGTAAATTAGTCATTTTTTTACTAAACCAATTTCAAATAATTCTTGTGAACAAATGTATATATAACTGCATTAATATTTAATGGAAAATATTTTAAATTGTGGTTTCCTTCAATGAAATTTAGTTATTTATAAAGAATGAAAAGGTGAAAATGTTCTTGAAATATAGTAACTTTTTTTATTTATCTCCAAACTTTACAGAAAATTAAAAAAGTAAATAGTAGTAGCCAAAAGAGCTTGCCTGTGGTTAATTTCAATTCTAAAAGAAAATTTTAAGAAAAATGCTATGGACAAAGTTTATATTTTCTTAGAAAATTTAATCAAATAAGAAATATAAGTTTATGGAAAATCATAAATATCTCGATGTTATTAATAATTCCTTAAGTCAGAATTTGTAAGTTTTAAAATTTTTTTTATTATTAGCTTATCTATATTAAATAAGTAGGCTCTTTTATAAGCAAAAATTTAAATACATGCAATGCATATTCTATAAATCTATATTACACATTTAAAATACTTTCCAGCTCTATAAATTATTTTAAAAAGATAACTGTATTTTAAAAAGAAGTGACATTACATATCTGAGAAGTGAATCCAAACCATTTCAAATAATCAGATGGGAATTTACAGCCGTACATTATGCGTAAATAAATGTGCAAGTAAAAAACTTTTAACGTTATTTGTACAACACTGACATGAGAAGATGCTTATTATTGCACTGTAAATTTACATTACTATGCTTTCAATTTTATATTATTTCTTCAAACTGTAATTACTCAAACTATATAAAAATGTTAAAAAAAATGAAATTCCAAATTGCTAATATTCAATTGAATAAGCATTCTCTACATTAAAGGTTTGCATAGTGTGTATACATTACTAAAACTGGGTGTTGAGGAAACTGTACAGCTATGTAATAAGATGCTTTTGTAACTGAAGATATTCAATTTTAAAAGCTATAATTAATTAATTAGAAGGTTGAATGCAATTCCAAAATAGTTTTCCTCAAATTTTTGATGCAGAAAAAGATAAAAGTGAGTAAGTTTTCGAGCAAAAGATTGTCAGTCATCAACACAAACCATCAAAAAGATAGAACTTAAAACATTACATTTATAATTTCTAACACTTTTGAAAAAGCTCTAAATATGCTTCCAATAAGGTGTGGCATTTAAAGTGCTATTTGCAACATTAACAGATGTAAAATCAAAATAAAATCTATAAACCCTGAAAAGTGTACAAGAATATGTCCTGTTGCATCAAAGATTCATTTAAGAAAGTTTAACTCTTAACATAAAAGTAAACAATAAAGGTCAGTTTGTTAATATGAATTGAAACCTAATCGTTAATGAATAAAATTCTATTCAAATAAACATCAAAACACTTTCAAATCAATTTTCTTGTAATGAAATTATCAATAGTTCTTAATTGTATTCTTCATGTGCACCTGCATCAAAGATGAGAAAATACTTACTGAGGAAAATGGGGTCAAATAAAAAAAGGTAGCCTTGTTCAACAATAGCCCTTCTTAGCTTGACAAGTGCATCAAAAGTATTTTCTTTGCAGAAATATAAAGTTATTTTAATGCATTACATTTTTAAAAAATCAGACATTTCTTTGATGTTTTCCTACTTTAGGTATAATCGTGTTCACGTCTATTACTTTAAAAATTGACCCACTGAATGTTAACGATTCTGAATCTGTGATAAAACTATCTTTTATCAAGAGTGGAACTCATTCATAAACACATCTAAGCATGGGAAAAAAGTTTAACTCTTTTAATACTTTTAAGCAACCCCAGAGAATATTTGTAAATTCTTCAAAATGTTAACTTCAAGTTAGATTTAAAGGCACACAAAAATGAACCAAATTTAGTGAATACTTTTTGTAACTTACAATTAAAAATTGTAAAATTTAAGGATATAATCTTTGAATATTTAATTAATACTGTTTTATTTGTTGGGCTTTACACAGCACAAATATGATATTCTAGCTTGCCTAAGATACATATCAATACCTTAATTCTAAAAACCTCTAAAAATATTTCATTCTCAAATTAATTTTTTTTTCAAGGAAAAAAAATTGCATATGAAATTAACATGCAACTCAATAGTTTTTTAAACTTTTATTTAAACTGTGCAAATAATTCAATAAAAATTTTACATTTATTACATGATCAAAGTGACAATCAGTAGGTTTTCATAACTTTGGATATATTTCAAAACACACATTTTTTATGTAAAATAATATGAATTTGCATACACAAATCAAAAGTAAAATATGAATTTTAAGGTAATATAATCACAAATAGGATGAAAAATTAGGAACATGTTCAAACACAAAAGGTTACTTTTTGTAAATATACTGTAACAAATCTTTTGTAATGTTGCATATTCCTAATTCAAAATCAGTGTCAAACATTTTGATGTTAAGAGATGTGAGCACATTTACAGCACCTTGCTTCAATATATAAAACAGCTGTATGGTCCGTTTATACAAATGGAATTTCATGCTCAATTTGAGTCCTGTATCGGTCATGAGGCACTGATTATAATTGCCTTATCCACAGAGGCAATTGCAAGTGTTCTTCACATTGTCCAAAATATTCTATCATTTCAAAATTCGACTTGGTTTCTTCCCTTTCACAACAACAGGACGATTTTTTATTGTTCCCTTTTTCCTCTTTGAAGTCTAAAATGGAAGACCATCAATTAATTTTTTATTATGAGCAAGTAAATAACTAAAAAACTTTACATAACTACACTTATTTAAAAAATTTAGATTTAAAAAAATGTTTCATTAGAAAAATGAATCATAAATGGTATTCTGCCCAGCAAATTCATGTGATTTTATTTTAATTCTCAAAATAATGGATTACTATATAAACTTATATGAAAAGTTTTTTTTAAAAAAAATCTGCAAATAGGCAGATCTTTAGATGTGTTAGTTGTGTTGTTTTTTAGATTCATTACGCATTTATAAAGTTAGATACATTTTTTGTACATCACACATGATACATATATTATAAACTAAATCACATACATTACCTTTTTAGAAATAAATAAATTAGATGACTTCACTTTTCTTTGGTTATATGGAATGCGTGGTCGATTATTATCTTTTTTCACATGATAAATCCTTACAAGCCAATGTTCTGTGGTGTATGCTTCTTCTAAATGCTCCAATTCAAAATTTTTATTTCCAATTTCCATGCTTCGGGTTCGATCAAATCCAGCCGGAGTGCGAAAATCTAGCTGTAATATAGTAGTTTCAAATTCAGTTACATCCACTTTTTGCTTCAAATCAAAAGATGAAAGCTTGTTATGTGAGCCAAAATATTCTACTCTCTCAATCACATACATTATGCCATGCAATTTTCAAATACAAAATATGACTAACACAATTTTACAAACTTTCTAAAATCCAGTATACAAAACAAACAAATAATTCTATGTCAAAGGTAGCATTAGAGGTATGTTTCATTCTGAAAATCTCGATTTTTATTAAATAAAGTTTTCTACAGTTTTGAATTTAACCATTCTCAATCTAAATTTTTTATTCAAAAATTTTTATATTGCACTGAAACTTTTAAAAAAATTTACAGAGCAGAAGCAACAGAAACAGTCACAAAGTAAAACAGATCTTTCTGAAACAAATATAAGCAAAGAAGTTTTTCGCAAAAGACATTCTTAAATATTATAAGGAAATAATTTATTAAAAATGAGTACATGAAACCCTATTTCATTGAATTATGTAACTAATCCTAATAAGTTATTATCATAAAATCCAGATACAAATCAAAACCTTCAAACAATATAGAATTAAGTTCGATTTCCAGCATTTAGATTATTATAATTACATTACAATATTAATAATAAATTAATTTCTTAAAATAAAGTTATTTTATGTAGCATGCACATTATTAAAAGTAATTTTTAACATGTGTATCTTGAGACCTCTATATGAAAAATTTTACACTATTCTCTTACACAGTTAAAGAAATATTAAAGATTTAAATAATGATTAGAAACTAGGCATAAAAAGGACCATTTACACAAACTTATAACTTAAAATTACTATGTTTAAAAACGGAAAATTATAGATTTGTTTGATTTTCTAAATAAACATTAATTGAAAAAACATCGCTTTACACTAAAATATACGATATTTTAAGTGGTAGTGTTTGAAAAGCTTGTGAAATCTTAAATGAAAAATAAAATCGTGAAACTTCTTGCACTTGTTTGAAGTTACTCAATACATGTCTCCTAACAATTTTTTCCCAATACTCGTGGTAGTAAAGATCAAATTAGAATGAAATCTTGAACAAGCTTTAAAAAACATTCCCTATTCAATTTTGTAAAAAAAATTGGGCCTGCAATGGGGAAAACTCACTTGATAAAGATAATCGCCAGAGCTTTATTAATATATCAATACAATAATTTAGTTCCATCTGAACTATTAACAGGGATGTCCCTTTTGTCTAATTGTAATGAGAATCATGGAATGAGAATAATGAAGAATCATGTCGAAATTTTAATCATTAAATTTATTTTTATTCCAAATTCAAAAGATACTTAGATATATATACATTCATTTAGCAGATTTCAGATAAATTTTAAATCTAATTTTAAAAAAATAATAAAACGGACTAAATAACTTAATCAGGCATATTAATATTGCTTTCTTAAATTGTATAATATAAGAATGTCTAAATATATTACTTAAAATGAGTAAAATGGCGAATTGAAAGAAATAAAAAAAAACACAGATAAAATAAGTTGATATACCTGCAATTCTCCAAAGCGATAATAACTTAACTTGTACATTAAGCAGTTTAAGAGAGTAGGGGATCCATGATCATCAATTCTGAATTCCCCTCGGCTTGTGTAATAATCAGTTTCCTAGAAATATAATAAGCACAATAATTCATCTTTCCACAAACATACTACTAGAAAAATAACAAGCCAAAACATACTTTAATATCTCTTGGATGCTCCCCTTCAGCTATTCTGACCATCCACAAAAATTTGTTGATATCATCCCCTGAATACCCTATTACACCACCAAATATTACAAGAACATAATCAACATCTAGACTCTTCATTATTTCATAAGCAGCACTTTCATTAGAAGCCATTGCTTTACCAACCTAAAAATCAAATCATGCCTTAATATTATGCATCAGTTAGCATAACAGATGTCTATTACAATATTTCATGAAAGAAAACTTGCCTTGGTATTAAAATCTTAAACAATCTAGTGAGTAAAAATCAATACAAACTAAAAATAAAAAAATAAAATATTATACCTAGGTTACCTATAAAAAACCTACATTATACCTAGGTTACCTACCTTAAAAATGTTACCTAGGCTTTTACTAAGGTGAAAATCTTCTACAATACTGTGTGTGAAAAAAGTAAAGAATACTATGCTGATTTTTTAAAAAAAAAATATTCCATCTTGTGTAGACAATTTATGTTTGCAATTTTCACTGCAGCTGGAAAAAGTTTATATCATAGCCCAAAATTTCTCAATTCAAAAACCATTCATTGAGTATATAGATATTTATAATAAACTTAAGCAGTTATATAAGATGATCATTTAGAAATAAATAAAATATAACAGTAATTCATTTATAAACTAGTATACTGCACCTGAAAACTCCATTAATGCCGATCATAATATGGCTTATACAATAATATGGCTTATAGATCAGAATATCACATAGGCTATAATTTATATTATTAAGATATATATTATAATATTATTAAGATATTGTGTGAAGTGTCCAAAATATAACGATAATTGTCAAGTAGGAAAAAAGTCTGCCTTCTGCAAAAAAGCCAGCGACAGCATATATATCTATCTTATGTGTGAAGCAAAACTTTGCATTTTGTTTTTTCTACGCCAGGAACTGCGAAAGCTTGAGCAGGCAGAGTGTGAGGCTGATTACAATTTTAACATAAAATAAGTACAACAAAAAGTAGTATTAACCTATTACACTTCCAGATATAAATTATTTATACTTTTTTTAAAGCGTTCATTACACAAAATTTGTAACAATGTATTACTTTTGCCAAGCAGAGATCAGCTTAGGAAGGTGTTTTCAAAAATCGACCAAAGAGTTATGGGGAGTTATAAATTAAAAAAAAAATCTTTTTATCAGCTATTAAATCTACAGACTTAAAATTTAACAAACAGGGTTTTTTTTATTCAGTTGAAATATACAAAAAGCTTTTTTTGTTTTTTTAAATGTGCAATTCACGTAAAATTAACTCATTAAAAATTTCTTTATCCTTCAATCTGTATTGTTTAATTTTTCAATTTACCCGTACGAAGAACAGGTATAACAGCTAGTTATCTATATATATTGTGTGTTGCGTATTTTGCCATCGTAGATTCTCTCACATTAATTATTATAATTTAATTTGTTAGAAGTTTAAGTTGAAAATCTTTATAAAGATATATTAAGATTATGTTTCCTTCTAGTTCTTTTGTTAATCCTACACCTCTAGGTCACGCTGATACTCCGAGAGACATTTTTAGAAACAGTATTTGATAATTGATATGCATTTTGGAATATTTTTAAAATTTTAAAAAAAAAGCATCAAAATGTTTAAGATACTCCTTTTACAATTACAGGACATGTTTAATAAATTTCTTAAAACTTGAAATACATAAAAAGAACTTTATGAAATTTGAAATGTCCGGCTTTCTTCATGTTAAGAAATCAGAAATGTAAGAAAACTTACTTCAAGAAGAAAATTTATTTTGAAAGTTAATTACCAAATGAATTAATTTAACATCCTTCTCTTTGAACTATTATACCAATACCAATTTTGTCCAGCTGTGAAGATAACTATTACGGCTAATTACAGAAACTCCCTTTGTTTATTATTGCATATTGCAAGGGTTTAACAAAATATTTTTTTGAGAAAAACAGAAAAAATTGTCACAAGTTTTGAAAAAGATTTACAAAATTATGAACATAATTTTCAAAAAGTACTTACCAAAGCAATATGGCTATTATTCCAAGTATTGTTATCTACTAAAGTTGTGCGATTAGCCATCCCTGCTATTTGGTAACCATAATCCCACCAAGACATTACTCTGGCATCTTCTGCTGTATTTTGAGAAAGCCAATAATATGCTTCACGAAAATCATCCAAAATTAAGCGTGACCTATAAGTAAAGAGTAATAAGCATATCATTAGATTTATACAAAATCTTAAGTTTAACTATCTAACAAATCAGTTATTAAAGCTAGAAATAAAATGGAAATTTTCCACTTTAATTGGATTTAAGACGATTTTCAATTTCCTACAATAAAGCAATAATATTTGCAAAAAATATATGAAACATGGAGAACAAACCCATCAGAACTGTAGCTGGCTAAAACAATACTAGGACTTGAATATGCATTACTTGTCACCCAAGTACAGTGGACGGCAAACATCATAAGAATCATTATCAATACTAATATCACAATACTACGTAGATTAGCTCCTATCCCATGATTATCTTTTGACTGGTCAGTTTTGATTTTCCGTATTTTTCCAGCCTAAAAATAAATTTATACAGCATGTTAGAATTCCACACTGTTTAAAGTTACTCTTATCATTTTTGTATTAAGATAAACTCAAATGGATAATCTTCAATTTCAATAATAATCTAGTAAATTGTACTTAGCTTTCAATAAAAATTTACTTTGAAAAAAATTATGTTTAAAAGAGTGATTCTTCATTTTCTAAATTGTAGTTTGAAATGGAATGGCTTTTATTTTTATCAAGTTTAATTTCAATTTTAATCACAAGAAATCAATAAAGATAAACTGGAATAGCTATAAGAATACTCAGATATCAAACAAGTGTAAACATCTATCCAAACATTGATATTAAGATTTAACATTTGAATAATAAGCATGCCAATTCCAAATACATTAAAATAAATATATCATTTAGCCTTTTAATAAGCTTTACAAAATGAAATGTGTTTATTTCTTCATTTCAGAATTAACTTTTTATAGTTAAATTTCACTATGTGCAACAGACATTATGATTCAAATCCTTTTAGAACTGAAATTCAGCTCTCATTAATCTATAACTGATAAAAATTTGTCATGCAATCTAGAACTCATTATATTACAGATATTATTTGCTTCAATGAAGCTAAACCAGTCAAAGACAAAAGCAATACCTCATTAAAAATTTTACCTTATCATAGAGGTTTTTATTTCCTTTTTTATCAGTACCATCACTTTCTTCAGAATCACTGTCAGAAGGAGTTAATGAGGATTTTGGGCATTCATCATCTTGAAGATACAATTCTACACACTGAGAAAATGCTATGGCACTCAAGACACAAACCACTGGTGTCAAAGTCAACATTAATCTAACCATTACACCAGCAAAGTATACAGCAGTAATGGCATAGAGAACAACTAAAAACAGAAAAAGTTTTACAAGAATAAACTATTTATATCAACAAAAGCAATTATATTTCATGAAATAAAAAACGAACAAGTAAAAACTTCAGACAGGTGGATACTAAAAAAGTTATTTAAAAACAATCCTTCTCAACAAGGACTTTAAAGCAATTTATGCATTTCTGAAAATAACCTGAATCCAGATATGGGCCTAAAACAGTTAAAATATAGTTGTAGGAGAATTTGGCTAAAAACATATTAGTATAAGATGATATTATACAATTAGACTTAATAATCTTACATCATGTGTGCTATATTTCAATCAAAAAACATTCAAAATACTTATTGAAAAATGAACAAAAAAACTGAAGCTACAAACTAGAATTTATGTGCAAAAAGAATTTCTTTTAAAGTGAGTAATAAGATAAGATCTAGGTTTGTCAGAACTATCAAAAAATAAAAAAACAAATTAACATTCCCTTATGAATTGGAAATACTTCTATCAAACCAAAATATCTACTTCAAATGGTGATATATATACATGAAACTTTAATAAATCACACATGTGACAGCACATAATTCACAAACTACTTAGTAAACACATATTTTCCATATGCCTGGAATTTATTCCCAAAGTTTGTGCATGCCAGAGGATAATCAACGAAGGTTTTACAGGTTTAGGTAACCTATTTTAAACCTATAAGCAACCTTGTGACTATATTTTTCAATTTGTAAATTGCTAGAGGTTGTACAAACGGCTTGTGGATTTTCCCATCTTTGTAATACGATTTTTGTTTCTTTCAATTCATACAAACATATAGCTATGAGTGCAATTTTTAATATACTTGCTTTTGTATTTTTATTTTTCCAATGAATGAACAACTTCTTGATGTATGAGTTTTGCATCTCAGTTTAGTTAGAAGATTCTCGGCTTCTTTACTTTGATATAATTTTAAAAACTTGTGAAAAGTAAATCGTTTATAGTTACTATTTATCACTTAATACAAAATGAAATTTTAGTATAGAACATCAGAAACCTGAAATATAGAAATCGTAAAAAAAATAATAAATAAAAACTATTCCTTATTTCATAACAAAAACTACCAAATACAAATCAAAGTAAAAAAAAATTAAAATCAAAGTCACGAGATAACAAATATTTAATGAAAAAACATGTTAATAATTTGCTAACTGAATAAAAAGCAAAAATGGCAAATTTTTAAAATGTTGATGTTTCAATATACAACCTTGGACAATAAAGTTTAGTGAATGAAGTCAGAACGGCCGATCTGGCAACACAGGCGAAAGAAAACGCTGCACATGTGTAGCGGATGGTGCTGACCCCATCTGCCTCCACTGTTCAATTGAGCGTCGTTTGTATTCTGTATAAGATATGTTTTAAAAAGTGCTAGTTTAGTGTGTTGGTTCTTATGAACAAAAGGTCAGTCAAACAGTTCCTGGCCAAAAAAGGGCGTGCTGCAAATTAAACATCCCTCATACTCACCAGACCTCAATCCTTCAGTCTTTCTATTCCCACGACTCAAACTCGCTTTGAAAGGAAAGTTATTTGATGATATTCCAAACATCCAATAAAACATGACAAGGCTTTTGAACTCCGTCCAAAAAGACCTCTTGCAAAGTTTCCAAGACATGTAAAGCAGATCTCAGTGGAGCATAGTTATGGGAGGTGACTATTTCGAAGGACAGTAAGGTAACTTTCGCTCATATTTCATCTACATTAATGTTACAGGGCTATTCACAGAACTTTATTGTCAGAGGTTGTGCTATACTTGATACATGATTGCATTCATCATTCAAAATTTAATGAAAAAAAATGATTTTGATATCAACATAAGAAAATAGTGGAAAATCTTCCAAATTATAAAAACTATCTAAAATTCATAATTAATATTTAATAAAAAAAATGTGCCACATTACCTTATCAAAAAAAACAGATAGATAAAACATTGCAATTAAAAACAATGGGGTATTATAATTTACAAGTTCAAAAATATTACACATATTGCAAATATCACATTTTAAAAAATACTTACTAAAAACACGTTCATCATTTATATTTTGAATACAGTACCACAAACCCACTGGAAATGTAGATACAAGAACATGAAGATCAAAAAAGAAGGAAAACCAAGTAGTTGGTTGATGCTCAGAAACTGAAGCGATGATAGGAATGTGAATCTTAGCATACCCAGTATCCCAGAGTGAATAAAACCTGCCACTCCAAGGTGCAATATAACCTAAAAAAGCCACATACAATATTAATAATTTTGTTTGATGCAATGAAAATTAAGTAAAAATTCATATTCATATATACATCTTTTGTGATATTTATAACTCATACCATATAAAACAAAAGCAATATATACTAACTAAATAACATGACATATGAAAAATCAAATTTAATTAAACAGAGCAAAATAACCACAAGCATGATTAGTTTATAATTCAATGTATTTTACTCCAAAATAGATTTAAATTCTTAAAGATTCTCAAGAGAATTTTTATTCACTCAGAACTAAACAAATTAAACAGATAAAATTCTGTATACTAAAATCATTCAATCAAATTATTATGCATACATCATTTTGAATATGAATATAATGGGCACAACTAAAGTGAGCGAGCAAGCGAGTTGAGTTGAGTGAGTGAAATTACAGCGATTTTTATCGTCATCGCCTTGCTCATGAAGAATTCAAAATTAACCACACAGGACTCTGATAACTTAAATTATACAATTCAATACATATAAGCCAAAGAAATTAACTTCTATTGTGTGTTAACACAGATAGATACATGCACACACTTTTTTTTCATAAAAAATGTTTTTATATATTTAATACAATTAATTGCATAAATTAATACACTAATGAGAAAAGGATAATATATGTCTCGCCTGTATATGTCAGCACTACAACTCCCAAAAACACCAGAACTCCAATTCCAATAACAGAAAAAATAAATAATGTTTTCAAATCTGATTTTGTCATAAAAGACTGCAAATACTTCAGGAAAGCATAGGCATTCAAAAGAATAAAGACACCTACAAACAAAGAAGTACATATTTATTAATTATACATTTTTATTACTGAGGCAAGATTTTAAACTTCAAAATACAATTTAATTTAAAACTTCTGAAAGAGTATTTTTCCCTGTAAAAGAATGAATAGTCTCAAATTGTGCAAAATAGCAAACTCTTAATTACAGTATATAAAAAAGTGTTTATCTTTTTGTCAGCCTGACGGCAGACCAACTCCCATTGTAAAAAACTAAGCAAATTGTCATACTCATTGCTTAAATAGTAAAACTGAATTTACAACTATTTTACCACCCATTTTTACTTCATATATCTTATGTATAAATAAACTTATTATATTAAGAGAAATATATATAAGATGTATTTTCTATGTATTTTACACACAGTTCTCGCCCTAATATTTTTTAAACCTCATTACATTTCAATTTCATTATTTTCTTTGAAGGTTCTTATATTCATATTTCTCTACAGTAAAAGTATAGCATCATATATTACAAAAGTTTTGATATGCATAGCTAAATTTTTACATACCAGCCGATGCCATGTGCTCACTAGTTCTGACAGGCTGAAAACCAACAAATGGTATCTGCATTGATAGAAGAAGTCCAAGGATAAAAAATGTTGTATAAGCTAGAAAGAAAAAAAAAGCACCGCTTAAGAAAAAATACTGCAAAAAAAAAAAACACACAAACACAATTGAAACTTGAACTTTAATAAGGTACACACCCACACATGATATATGATCTTTTAACATTTACAACCTTTTAGAAATCCAAAACGTGTGACAAGCTTCACTGCTTTATTTTCCCGAAATCTTTCTGCTATTGATGTAAAATTAAATACTTATAATGTATGTTGAAATGAATTATTAAATAATTATTTGCAAACTACACAGGCACTTAAAAGTTTTATATTAAAATACTGTATCATGAAAGATTTTAAAAAAATAAGGTACTAAAGATGTACTAACCCACATAAATTTTATTTGAATACCTTCCCATCATCAAAAGAACAAACACATGGAGAGGGATTAAATTAAGGATAAATACATAACCACCCCAAGCAGACACCTAAAAACATTTCAAGCATATATTAAAAAATATATATATCCCACCTAAAATATTTCTAAAATTAACTGATGCACATTAAGTAGATTAATACATACCATGTAGAAATATGACAAAGCCGTTAAAACAGACCAAAAAATTGCCCCAGTTTTAACAGATTTAACCTAAAAATAATCAGAACACATAATTACTTAATTTTCAGTAGTCATAAATATAAGGGGTAAAAAAACAAATGTAAGGGCGAGAAGTATAAAAGATGAAAATTAATTATACCATAAAAATGATATTTTCAAACATAAAAGTAAGTAGACTTTGCCATACACAGCTTACTAACCAAAACACATTTACATTATGAGTATTTTAAGAGATTCAATTTTTTGTTAAATATTCTAATTTTATTTTTATCTCAATACATTTTCACAAGTTTGACAAACCTATACATATTAAACATTTCGTTAAAAATAAATGAGGTATCAAACATATCATTTTGGGACACAAGCAAATGTTTTTAACAATGTCAAAAGTGAGATTATATATTTCGAAGAAGCTAGATAAAAACTACAAAATTTATAAAATTATTTTGGATTATCAATTACAAAATATAAACTTGACAACACTCCAATAGCTTTAAGTCAACTGGAGAAAAGTTTCTAATACAACAAAATATTAAGCTGTTCAAATGCATAATTTCTTAAAATATGAAGCAAAGTCAGTGTAAAGAAATTCAAATTTTATGCAGTCAAAATAAATTTATTTAATTACTGAGAAATTATTATGAGTTTTATAAGCCAATGGATAATTTTCATCTTTAACATTCTAATTACTACACAATTTATATACATTGGTGTTCAAAAAATCAAGAGAATTTTCAGAATTTGTCGATTATCTCTAGAACCAGAGGACAGATTTCAATGAAACTTGGATTGTACATAGAGTTGATATAAAACAAAAAAAAATAAATAACCATTCAACAATTTATAATACGCGTGCATGGTCATGCGTAACAGTAACACACATGGGGGACTCGGAAGATATAAAACAGTGCAGAAGAGAAAATAAAACAGGCTTAATAGGGGATCACCTCTTACACACATACAGGTCTCCCAAAAATTTTGCACTGAAAATAAGGGAGTTTGAGTTCCTGTAGTAATTGGTTCCACTCTTTCAGAGCAATGCTGTTTTCAGACCTTGGATGGCTCTCTGAGGGGATTTGCGAGTTGTAATCGCCTTCCCCAGATTGCTGAGGTCAGAAGATCTGGCTGGCCAATCCACGCGACGATTATACTCACTTTAGCAATTCATCAATCAGATGACCTTCATGTAGCCTCACAATGTCATCCATTGAAATGTAATCAAGGTCAACTACACTCCTGAAAATGCTAACATAGGGCTCCAAGACTTCATCTAATACCTCGTCCCCAAGAGATCCTCTACATTTAATTTATTTTTAGACTTCTCAATCACCTCTCAATATTCCAAATTGCTGTAGTTCATCTAGAGGAGTTTGCAAAAGAAAGAACCAACCATAGCTGTGCACGGCCCTCTGTTTCCCCCTCCTTAAAGGCAGAACTCATTATTTATGTTCCTTTCCTATCCAATTAGCTACTCTCCTTATCACTGTTTAACTGTAGTTCTCAACCTACGAAAGATTGGTTTGTTTTTCATTGCATGTTTTACAAAATGCCGATTTCGGCTTGCGTGCTTATAAATCTTATTCCTCTACTTGTTCCGCCCACAAACATGTATACGCTTATGTATTCGACAAACACAATTTGTCTTTGATTTGAAGCCCTATTTTTTACATTCCGTTTTCATGAAATTTGACAAAATATGCACATTCTCATAATTTTGAATACCACTGTATACAATACACTACTAAAATAAAATAGAAAATATTTTAAAAAACTTAAAATAAATATTAAAAGCAATAAATGATTTCAAAAACTGAATTTTATGAATATATTTTCTATTAGTTAAAATAAAGTACAAGGTGCACGTCAATGAATTTGGTAACTTTCAAATAGGTTGCCAGACTATGTTCAGGGTTCCTGGGGAGAGGGGGTACTAGTATTTTAAACACTAAAAAAAGTTGCCAAATTTAACACACACTTTTCATTATATTTTAATATACTGAGAAGTATTGCTAAAAAATGTTTCACAGGTTATAAGCATAATCTTCAAATAGGTACTTTTCAAAAAAAAAAAATCCTGTGCATAGATATATAATCAACAATATGATGCACAAATATATAATCAATAAATTATTTTAATATGTATTAGTTATGAATTATTCAAGAACCCATTTTGGGAAAGAATTGCAAAAGATTATTTTCACATCAGTAATTAATGTTAAAATAACTTTTTAATGGTGAAAAATTAGCTGTCTCTCATCAGAATATTACATTTACATAAAATATTACATTTTAAAATAATTAATTTACTGTCTCTCAAAATGAGGAGTTACTAATTGTATTCAAAACAGGTCAAATGGAATATGCTTCTATTCCAAGTACCTAGAATCTCTACACTTAATTTTTCACTCACAAGATTACCAATCTGAAAATAATTTTAAGAAATTAATATAAACTACAACATAAAAGAAAATCTATTATCACAAAAAATATGAATTAATGATCAGAAGATGAATTTTAAATGTAAAAAAAATACCTAGTTTTCTGAATATCCACTAAATGCTTAATGGTTTGAAATTTAAACATATAAAAAGTTTATCACTAAAAACAAACATCAATAGCAATGCAGCATTTTCTATTTTCTTCATCATCCTGAGGATCAAGCTACATTTTTGTATTTTATACAAATGGGAGATTTTGTCACAATGGAGACAAGTATCAATATTTCATTAATATATTTCCTTGGAAATAAAATAAATAACTTAAGTACATATCCCTGTTATCAATTTGTTTTAAAGCACTATATATATGTAGAAGATCCTACATTAAAATTATGGCATATTTTTATCAAGGGCATAAAATTGTTAAAAGATAAAATTCTGAAAAATAATATGTAGCTATATATATTAACATGCATATACTACGTAAATACTTACCCATAAATAATATGTAAGCATTAGGGCAAATATAGCAATTCCTTCATTATCATAACTTCCAGCTACAGATCGACTTATATAACCAGGCACTAAATTTAAAAAGAAAACTTGGTCTAATAATTCAATGAGACAAAGCAAAATATTAGTCAAACTGAGGGGGAAGGTACAACTGCTGAACAAAAAAGGGGGAAGAGAAAGAAGTTGTGGCAAATTGATAAAAATATTAATTTACACCAATCTTAACAGTGAAATCAAGATGTCATTTCCAGTTTCGAATATCTTGGGACTTTTTCAGATGAATATATATGCTGGTATAACTTAAAAAATATTCCTACTACTACAGATACAATTTTCAAAACAAAAGCTTTGAAAGAAACTAATATTTTATAATTAAAAAATTACTTCCTCAATTTAATGAAATAGTAATTAATGGTCTCAAATACCTTATAAGTAGCTTAAACCAGAGAAAATTATAAGAAAATTACACTGTTATTCTTTTAATTGAAAAAAAAATGCTACCCAAAAATTTCAACACAATTTTACTTCATGTCCTTCCCTTGCAAAGAGCTAATATCAAAACGTGTAATTTCCAGCTGCCACTCAAATTTTCAAATAGAAACATATTGTAAACAATTTTTTTTTTCATCAACCATTTCATAAATAAAAAAAATCTACAAATAAATATTAAAAACTTCTGAAAACTTTTTTAACATAAACGAAATAAAAAACCTCAGCAAATGCAACACAGAAAGTATATGAAGATCTGCACATAGGATAATAAACTTAAGATATATTACTTAAGTTTCATTTCACTAAATGCTAATACAGTAAAACCTCAATGATCCTAACTAGGGTTCTAGCTAGTCTGGATAAAATAAATCCAAGCCAGAAAGTCATAAAATGAGCCAAGATACTTAAGTCACTGTACACTAAAGATATATTTTGCAAAATGATAAATAGCACTAGAGAAAACATGATACAAAACTGCATAGCTTAAGAGTGACACTCTTAACTGAGCTTTTATTTTACACAAATTAATAATGAATATTTTTTAATGGCTGAACATATTAAGTGATTCTTGGTTTAATGAGGTTTGTATTAATAAAACACTTCTGTAAGATAATACAGTTTAAGTTAGTTTGGATATAAAATATAATTATGAATTTATGGATCTAAATAAATATAATAAAACATTCATTGAAATTACAACATGAATTATTAAATCAAATTTTATTTAATCTGAAAGAATAAGTTTCTTTACATTGGAATGAAAAATTATAGCATATTAAAGAAAAATTGATGCTTAAATATCGCATTATATGAATCTATATTTAAGAATACTATCATTGACATAAAAAAATTATACTTTTCAATAAATTTTCTTTCAAAAGAAATATTTATATTAATTTTGTAAAAAAATTTGATTATGAAGTGCAATTCAAAGTTTTCAGGTATTGACTCATGAACAAAAATGCTAATTTCATTTGATTATGTATTAATTTTGAAGCTGCATGAAGCCCATTAGTAATATATTACAATTTTGAAACCCATTCAAGTGGTATGGGTAACCTGAGCTGGCAGCTCTCTTAACTTCCACACTATGTCAATGAGAGGATTTGAAGCCTAAACAGGTATAACATTCATCACACACACACAGCCTCTCTAAGTAGCAGATCTTAACCCTCCAAGCAGTTAGCACGGAAAATTCCGTCATTGTAAAGATACTTCAAAACTGCACTGCACAGGTTTTTTTGCCTTCAAGTAACATTTTCAAAAGCGGATTAGCCGTACTTTTCTGAAATCCTTTCCCCCTTTTAAAGGTTTAACATCTTGAAAGATAATTAGGGACAGTGGAAGCAACACAGCAGGACACTGATAGGAAGTTTTATGGCTCGCAGGGAACCCCACCCCGTGTATTGACCCTGGAGCAATCGTAAAAAATCGGGGGGAAATTTCTTTACACCCCAGGAAGTGTTTGGTTGTTAGCTGGTATTTTAAAAGTTTTGAAAAGTCCCAACGCATAAGTAAAATATGTTACAATTCCCTTTTGGCTTCATATTAATTTGAAACTGTAACAAGTTGGGGCGTGTCAGGGCAATCTGCTATTTTATATAGTTAGACAAATTATCTGTTTAAAAGTATATTATTTCGCTTCATTTTTTTATCTTAGTCAATGCTTTCAGTTTTTGAAACATGATTATTTCATTATAAGATGCCAAAAAAAAATTAACACCAAACACTTAAAAATTTGAAATCTTTTCAACTTTCCAACCACTAAAAATGAATAAATTTAAACCTCATCAAATAATTTGAAACATTTTCTTTACACTTTGATAAAAATAATAACGAAAAAAAACTAATTAAGATCTATTAGTTTTTTTTTTTTTTTTTTTTTAGATTTCAAAGCCCAAGTGTTCAGGGAAGTTTACGTACAGTGCCTAGTTATATATTGTTAAAATACACCGAATTATATTTGAATTTTAAGTGCTTGAACTTCAGTTTACATCAAAGACAACATGAATGAAGATTTTCCCACATTTTTTTTATAACTTGAATGTTTGAATAAATGGTAATCAAAAATATACGGAAACATTTACAGTAGACATTTATGCATATAAATAAACATAAAAATCAATTTTAAATTCGAGCTATTCAAAAACATCCGAATTATTCTTCAAAAATATCTATTTATGCAAAATACCTCAACATTTATCTTTTTTCAAAGGCTAACTGAATAAGTAATTAAAATCTGGATATTTTTTGAAATCTCGACCGTATAAAGCTAGAAATTTTATGTTAGAAATTCCATTTGAAATTTCGAAAAAAAATGTATCGCGCAGATAAAAATTATTTACCATAAGTTCTAGCAACTCTTTGAGTATAATATAAATTTCAAATTTTATTATACAGCTTCTTTGGTATTTTTTAATATATTTCGAAGATTTCATACAATTAAGTTGAAAACTGCATGCTAAGAGCAAAAAATATACTAAAAAAATCGACGAATATACAATAAAGTTTTACATAGAAGCAAAACTGAGAATCTAAAGCGTAGGAATGAAAAAGTTCAGAAAATTTGTGTGCGTTATGTTTTGCTTAATATTAATTAAATGGTTAAAATAATATGTTAATAATAGTCATGTAATCGTTTGATGACACATTCATATACTAATAAAAATTATAATGGTCATTGATGCGAATGTCAAGAATTTTATGTAATTTTAAATTCAGACATTAAGATATTGATGTAGAAAATATAAAACGACCATCTAAAATACATGAAAAATGCAGTCTGCTATAAAATGATCTTGACAAACAAAATACGGCATTTTCACTTACTATGGCAGAGCCGGTTTAGTCAGGGGCGATCTGGAAAAACAGAGAGGGAACCGCGGTTTTGATGGATGCCGCTCTAGCTTTTAAATCTCTCAGGAAAAAAAATATATAAATTACAAATGCAAAAATTAAATCTTGTAATTTTCCATACATTTTTATAACAACGAATTGTGGAATTGGCTCAAAATACTTTGTTGTGTTTGACAATATCTAAGGTAAACAACCATACTTTAGATAGATTTGCACTACTTTTTCGTAACCGTATTCCTTTTAAAATTAATTCGTGCAGCCAAAATACTTTTTGCACTCTTAAAAATTTATGTAAACTATAACAGTTAATTTTAATTTATGCAACTTGTGAAATGTTCATAATTAACCATTTCCGTCTAAACAGTTTACCTGAAAAAAAAGTTTGGACTCCCTCATTCATTAGGGAATTATATAAGATTCTAACATTAAATTTTATTTTTCACCGAATAGGGTCGAGTGGTAGTGTATCGTGCTTCCACACCACAAGTCTGGGGTTCTATTAACGGGCTGGGCAAGGTCGACTCTGCCTTTCATCCCCGCTACATTGGGTCGATAAATGAGTACCAAGCTTGCTTGGGGTCTTAAACACTGAAGGTCTCTCTTCAGACAGACCACCAAATCGGGACATCTGTTCATGCACCTCAGCGCCCAATGGTCACGTATATTGGGATGGGCATAGTAGTTCCTGGCCCTCATGGATTGTTGTGCCACTGAGTTTGAGTTTTAAGTTAGAGGATTGCCTCACTTTGGGGATACCCCTTAGATAAACATGTATTTCCACTCATTTGCAATTAAACATTTTTCTTTCAATTACATTTATTTCAGAAGGAAGTTTGATTTTTCAAATGTATTTGCTTAATAACATGTATATTTATGTATTATATTAAAATTTTGATCAATCCAAAATTACATGTTTTTTGCTCCTCTAAAAGCTTTTAGGATTTTAAAACTGATCTTACAATCCATATACGTATTATAGTAGTATATTTAAAAATGATAAAGACATTTTTACGACTGTGTGAGCTTTTATGCCTCGTTTATAAATATAAAAAATTGCATTCAGCTACAGTTTTTAAAATGTACTGAAATAAGTGGAGGAATAGGATATTTACATATTATGAATATTTTTGACTGCAGTAAGATATATTTATATATTTCAGTTTCTTTACAATTTGAATAGAAGTTGTAAACCACTTTGCGAATAGTTTGATATTGAATATACACCCATAGGCTGTTTAATATTGTAAAGTGTTTTATTTTGATACCAACACACATTAAAATAAGGCTCATTTGCAGTTATATGATCAGCTTTAGTGATATTTAAATTTTCAAAAATAGTCTACACGTACGAAAACATTCTTTCAAAACCGCACACCACATCTCATACTATGTCTTCCATACAGCAAGAAATATTTGTGTATACTCAAAAAATTTAATACAGGATATATTTCAAAATGTTAAAATTGTTTTTAAAATTTGGTATGGATACATTGTGGAACTGTCGGTTAACTTCACTGAACAAAATTGTTTTAAGTACTGTTTTGAAAGACAAAATTAATTAAAGAGAACTTTTCTCACAATAGAATTTGTAATGACTGAATTGTGTGAAAATGTAGTTATCGATGTGTGACATTTTTCCTTGTAATAAAAGAAACAGAAAGATACGAAATTAAACTTGAGTAGAATATGGTTAGAAGTACTGTCATGCGCATTTGAAGAAGTATATCCCCCATTTAAATTAAAAATTATTGACTGAATATGTGTTATGTCCATCACAAATGCCGAAGTAGAAAAGAAATTTTTATTTAATACAAGAAGTTCGAAAAGGAGAACACTAGGAATGAAAATTTAGATTTTTTCCGAAAAATACTCAGTTAACATAAAAATATCATTTATATGATTTTAATTAAAATAAATTAAAAGCATTGAAATTCTTTTTTAAGGTATTTTAAATTAAAAATATAATTGAATAGAGAAAGATCGGTTTTATTTCATAAATATAATCATCATATGTATATCACCGTATGCACCATCGTATGCTTATTTTTTAAAATAAGATATAGGGCCTTTACTCTTTTTACCTCATTACTTTTTTAAAAAACAGGAAAGTGAGCGCGTTTTCTTACTCTCATATTCAAAAATGAATACAGGATGCTTTTTTCTGATTCAAATCGCAATACCTATATATTTAATTTTTAAAAAGATGATAGAAAAATAAATTTTGTTTGAAGAAAATATAATTATTTTTCAACTTCTAACACACTATTTCCTTTTATCCACCCTTCATTTTGTTTTAATTTTACTGTGACTAAACATATAGGGGAAACGACGCAGTTGCACTACAACTTTCAAACAAGATTGCCCAAGGCAACTTGACAGCTAGCTGTAAACGATTGATCTCTTGGTTCTTACTTTACAAAGGGACCGAACTGAGTCATTAAATTGTCCCCGTTCGACCTCCCAAGTTTTAAAAGGAGGAAAGGAAAGAAGTCTGTTGCATTTTTAAAGCGAATGTCAAAATAAGAGTAAACGCTTTTGGAATAACTTTTCAGGAGGTAGCTAACCACTTAGAGGGTTAAGAAGCACCAGGGCTCAAACCCATGACAGAACACTAGAATTTCTGGTCATGAGATAGATGATCACATGAAAGTTTGAATAAAAATTATAACACAAGTGAAAACTTAAAGTATTCTAACAAAATAAATTTTAATAGCTTTTTTTTATAAGGTTGAAAAATTCAAATCCATATCAAATATCAAATAAGGGGAGAAATCTTCATTTATTTTTTAACAGAAAAAATGGATATTGATAAACTATAAAACAGTTGAATAAATAAACTAATATGTGAATACTGATAATAATTAACCAAGATTCTACTACAAGCATATATTACAACAGAGCCAAAATATATATCCCAAGAGTCCTGCTGAAATTGCACATCGAAACAGCTTCAAGTCAAGCTTAAAACGATTGATTTAATTTAAAACTTCGATCTAACTCAAAGTTTTTCACAGAACATAAGACAAAATATTTTTTTTAAAAAAAGAGTTTATATTTAAATTCCCTTGACATATTTTCAAATATTTGTAAGAGTGCAAAAGAAAAATACCTCACCTATAGCCATAAAACAAGCTGCAAACAGACCGGCTGAAACACTCCATAACTCTTTTGTTAAGAAATAAGTCGCTAGTGCTGTCATACCACTAATTTTAAAAATAAAGAGAATGAAACAATTTTAGTGAAAAGGTAAGTTGCAAAAAACATTAAAGATATATTTACATTCATGGTCTTTGAATCCATAAAGACATGAGTAACACCAATTCTCATAAACAGAGCTAATAACTTACAAATGAAAAGTACAAAAAATAAATTCTCTTTCAATAAATGTAACAAATATCAATATAAAATATACAGGTAAATCATGTATTTTCAGACACAAAAAATTTATAATTGAATTCTTAAGAATTCTGTCTAAGCAATTTCATATCTTTCATTCATTTATTTTGCTTTAAAAAAAGAGCAAATAATTAAATAAAAAATATTAAAATACACTCCAAGATATTCAGGTTTTATAAAATTATTTCGACTGATAAAATAAACATACATAAAAACATGCTAGTTATATTATTACTTTTTGTACTTTATAATTAAAACTAAAAGCATTTCATCAGGTTATGTTTCACACATTATCTAGTCATTATAGAAAACCAAACATTTTTGTAACACCAAAGTGTACAGTTTTGCTTTCTGATGACAAATGATCTTTTGAGTTATCCTGATTGAAAATCTATTATAAAAGTACTAAAAAATTATCTAGAGATTTAAAAAAATAGCTTAAAGTAATGAGAATATATATTAATTTCATAATTATTTACAGCTTTTAATTAAGACTTGTTTATAAGAGGTTTAAATTCCCTAAATATGCTTTGTGAAGTTTTTTTTAAACAGAATTCTTAATAAGGATTGTGTATAATTGCTGTTAATAAAAAGGGAAAATATTTTTTCACTTTTGAAACACTGATTTATGAGGCTTCAGATGAATATTGATTAATGAAAGATAACTTTCATATAAAAAAGTCTTACTAAGTAAGACAAAGAGAAAAATCAATATATGATATTTATTTTTTATAAAAAACACAGCTTTCAGTTAATATTCTGCCTGTATTTTCTACATTTCATACTGAAATTCATGAAAAAAAGCATGCTTATAAAACAAAAATGTGTACAATGTAAATTATATTTATCCTTGTTGTTGCATACTCTGCATATTTGATACAAAGAGAGCATTTTACTTTTCCATAAAATGAATTATTAACACATACCTGATCACAGGTGCCAGGAAAACACATATATCTCTAATATGGATTGTTATGTTCAATAAACTTAGAATATAGTGAATTGCCCCTGATGTGATCATTAAACCAGGATACACCTACAAAAAATTTTTTTAAAAAATAAGACATGTATTAAAATGTACTCTTAAAACTAAACATTTATAAATGATAAATATCTTCAGTAAGTATGTAAATTTTTTTAATAAAGATTTAGAAATTACAAGATTTTAACTGAATTTTTTAATCAAAATATTTAAATAAAAACAGCATCTCATAATTTCTTCCCCCCAACAATTTTATTCAGAAATGCAAAGCTAATGATTTATTGAAGCTGCTAATTACAAAATTCTCATAAATTTTATGATTACTTGATTACTGTAAACTTCAGCAAAACACAAGGGCTATTGGCTATAGACCTGATAATTCTGAGCCTCTTTAAAGAGAGGAGGACAATACCTGCACCCAGGCACACTTTTCAATCCACTACATCATGGTAACATGAGAACTCAGAGCTTTAACAGATTAACTATGTACCAGTGTCTTAACATGGCAAATCTGTAGTGACACCAGGACTCAAACTCACAACTTGACAAAAATAACATCAGTCACTTGCCTATCACAGTCAGATTTTGTTATTATATCTACTTATATCAAGTATTCTTTGTAATCTCTAATGCATCAAAATTTCAAAAAACACAGAATTGTACAGATATAACTTATTTTCACTATATCACTTAATTACTAATTACAAATTACAAATTTTGTATTGTAATCATAAGAATTTTCATATTTTACAGAAAATCAGATAAATATAAGCTTACCGTTCCTCCAACAATGCGACCTAAAGGATACCAAGCTCTTTCATCAAACCAATTCAGAAAATTATAAAAACCATGCTCCACCATATAATGTGTAGCTCTGTAATTAAACCTGCAAAGAGGAAAAAACTCTAAAAATACAAATTTTATATGGCAATAAAGTGAAATATTTGACAGCACTATCGGTTTCAAAAATAAAAATAATTAATTGGTTAATTAGAACAAGTTTCATTTAGAATGAAACATAACTTAGGTAAACTCCTAGGAGAGCCCCCACCCTTGGCGCCAAACCGGAAAAAGCGCCAAGCGAAAACGAAATGGTGCCAAGCAAACCCGACAACGGTGACAAGTAAATATAGCAGTATAAGATGGATGCGCAATGAAAATATATGTAAACAATACAGAAATCTAACATTTTAAGATAAAAAATATAACAGCACTTACTTTCTTATTGTTGATCCTTCCCAAGTGGAGGGTAAAGTGTAACAACTGCTTTTAAAAAATTCTGGAAAGTCTCGTCGCTGAGTGAGTGATCACGAGAGCGCCGCCATAAATACTCAGCGAGGTAATGGTCGAACATGCCTTCTGCGTGGCTGGTGTGATTACGGAGAAAACGTTTTATTGCCGATTAACTTACTATTGGAAAACCACGAATTCTTTCTTATACTTCTGCAAACATAATGCGTATTCACACCTTTTTTTCGACATCTCCATTCAAATCCATCCAAAACAACATTCTTTCGTTCATTTAACCCCATTTGCTCATTACATTTAGGACATTCATAACTTGAAGCAATTAAACCTTTCATACACCATTCTCAATCAATTCTTTCTTGCCTCTAGCATTCAATAACGTAAAAAATTCTAACGTGTATTCACTTACAAGCGCAGCCATACTTTCAACCCGGTGCCCAACAACAAAATGAAATTTGAAATGCGCGCCCACAAATGACGAAAATTCTAGAAAAAGTTAGGGTTGCCATATGTTGTATTTAAAAAAGCAAGGTTACCATGACGGCGCAATTATCGCCAACCAAAGTAATTCGCACCAAGGGGGTGGGGGCTCTCCTAGGTGTGAACCCATAACTTATTCTAATTAAACAATTTCGGTTATTGAATGCAGTTATTTTTTCAAACAGTGTGCACATAACTTACTCAGCTCAACACTAGCTAAAAATATTAACAAGTATATATGGTGTTAGATTTTCACTCCTATACATGACAAAAAATCCAGAAATGCAGATCTGAGAAATTAAAGAAACACCTAAGAGTTAATCTTATGTGGATTTCGTGAAATCAAAATCACTTTACAAATGACAAAATGGGCATTTAGGGGAAGGAGGGAGTGTTTAATGCTGCACTATAAAACAATAAGGGTTATTAATAGGCATTCAGGACAAACATAATTTGAGAGAGAAGTCAAAGTTTTTATAAATCAAATTAAACATAATTTTAAAATTAGTTCAAAACCTAAGTTAGTATCTCACTCTCTAAGCTTCCATACAATATGAAATCTTTGAACTGAGGAAAAATGAAGTATGCTGAAGTATCCACATTATATATATCAGGTGAAAGCATTTCTCTATCTGTGATTGAGTTCAGATTCAAACTCTTCAGCCACAAAGATATACCTTTATCATTATGCTAGAGAGAAACAAGCTTTTTTTACATTAATGTTTATGAAGTTATAATACATTGATGTACAAAAACTGAACAATGAAATATAATGTTGAAGAATTTAAATAATAGCAATCAAATTCAGATAATTTCTTAAGATTATTACTACATTCTACAACTAACGCCTATATTCACCACTAACCTGACCGCCGGTTAGAGGAAGGAAACCGAGGGTTCGCCGAAAAAGTTATTCACCATCGCAAGTTAATAACTTAACTCCGGTTCAAGTTAAAATCTCCTTACCCAGGGTCATAGCCGGGTTAGTTTTAACCACACATGCGCAGTAAGCGATTTTTCGAGTGTTTACGTTTTCGTGCAAGTTTTGAAGTAGTTTGAGTTTGAATAGATTTTTAGTTTACGATGAATACCATTTAGAAAGTTTCCACTGTTACTCAATTAGATTTTTTAGAAAAACTGGAAACCAGAAAAGTCAGAAAATTCTATTATATGTAAGTGCGGCTTCATCAAAGCCAACACCAACTCTTTTTCGTACTTAAATAAATTCTGTTGGCATTCATTTTAAACAGATAGTGATACACGAGGTTAAAAACAAGCTGGCATGAGGCAAAGATAGAAATTGTAGCTCCAGCCTTGAAGTCACGGGGTTTATTCCGACCAATGGGAATCGACCAGTAAATCCAAGTTAAAAAAACTCAGAGTCAAGTAACTGGAGGTCGAAAAAGAGCTGCGAATTGGAGTTCTAACCTGGGGTTGACTGCCGGTTACTTAATTCCATGTTTCATAGCTGGGTCAGGTTAGAGGTGAATACGAGCGTTAGATATATCCTAAAGTCTCATATTTTAACCTTTCTATCCTATCCTGTATGGATCAATTTGACTAATTTCTAAAACTGATCTTCTGATACCTTCCATGGGTTTAAATTCTGAATTTATAATACTTTCGGACTTGTGAACATATTTTTTTTTAAATCATCAAGGAAAGAAATGAGATTTCAGTTGAATCAACCCACGTTAGCCTGTATAGAAATACACATAAAACCCATTTTGGTGTTTTTAATAAGATTTAATTTTAATTAATGGTTTTTAGATGACTTTAGTATACTGAAATACAGAAACAAAATGATATCATGTACAGCTGCTGTTCTTCAATTGATCTGCTACATGTGTGAGTATTAAGCGCAATATGAAAGCAATGATTAGAGCAGAAATATGTAACCTTAATTACATGATGCAAAAAATATTAGAAATTCAAACCTAGAAAGTAAATCAAATTCATAGTGTACGCTATATGATGGATGTATTTTGTTAGTTTTATAATGCAGTATAACAAGGTGAATTGCAAATGTGGTTCTATCGTAGATATCAGAAAGCTTTTACAAAAGCTCAGTGATCCATTTGTTGATATAAACAATGATTAATTGAATGAATGATGAATCAGATAATTTATTCAAAGAAGAAATTTCTGATGATCAAGATAGCTATTTCAGAACCAGAATGAGAAAATATTCATTGTTTGAGATGCTTGTTACGCAATTTGCAAAGTTGTCAATTCCATATAAAAAGTTAAAAAATGAACTACTTGTACTTTTCTGTGGTAATAATTTAGGCAACATTTATCATCAAAACCAAGGAGGAAATAAATTATAGTTGATGTCAAAACAGCTCATATTTACTTAGTTGCTATGTTTACTGAAAAGCCTTTTAGTGGTAAGCATGACATAAATCAAGAAAGAAATGTTTCGCACCTAGTAAAATCAACTGAAGGCATTAACCAGAAAAATTACAATGAATATCTTTAACGAAATATATCTTTGTCAACGAATTATTCAAGAGAAGACTAGCTATTATTGGAGCTTATAAGAAAACACACACACAAGCCATTTATTCTTCAATTTCAATTATCCATATAACTGAAAGTCATTGTCATTGCTGCTTAGGCTTCAAAAGTAAGACAATTGTGCCATAGGTGCCTTAAAAATATACAATTCTTTTATAGACTTTGCACTACAACAGAATAGTTTCAAAAGAAAATGAAAATAAACCAAATACAAATTTGTTTTTAATCTAACTACAGGTGGAGTAGATATGACGAATAAACTCACTGCCACAGTTCAAATGTAGAATAGGGTGCACCTTGGTGAAGTTGGCAGTTTTTTTATGACTGCTTTCAGAAGTTGACAAGCTATCAATATGTACTGATAGTTGTTCACAGATGATAAAATAGTAATGTAAAATATGAATTTTCAACACTGATAAAAGAGAATTATTGGAATTTAGTACATTAATGAAACATTTTAAAATTAAGAAATAACAATACAATTTCTAAGACACAGACTATATTTCATCAAAACAATTAAAACAGAAAAATACTAATATTTTTATAAGATCACCTGGAAAGATGCAATACTGTTTACTAAAATGTTGGTTGTGTGCATCCTTTTCCATATGAATTTGGAAATGTGGAACAGAACTGAATCTCAAATGAAACAATTGAGTTTTAGTTGTATCCAAAAATAGTACAACTTAATGTGTATTAAACTTTTACTTAGTGATACTTCTAAAACAAAAATCTCAAAAGAAATGAAATTGCAGCTTTTTGAATCCATATATTCATTCTCACTAAATCTGGAGATACTTAATTTATTTTCTTCAACTACTCTCTCACAACCCCCAAAAAAAAAAAAATATACTTTATTCATTCCTATCTAGCAGTATTTTCAAATAAAATAAAACAAATGCTTGTTGTTTTAGCAAAATAAACATTCAGTAATAATTAAAATTAAACCTTTTTAGCGATGCTTCATTATATCGGTTGTTTTTTCTTAGTGAGCTCCAAAAATCAGTTTAGAGAAAAAGAATATGTAAACTATACATTTCAATTTTACTGTTCAGAAAAATAAAGGAAGTCAGATTCAAAAACATATAAATTTGCAATGAATATCAAAGTCAAATTCTTAATCCAGTTTTTCAACAAGAATCATGAAATGTTTTATCTAAAAAAATAACCTACTTTCAAAAACGATTTTAAACCATGAAGAGCAATCAAATATAAAAAATACACAAACTTATCAGAAAAAATCTGCATTCCATTGCATCTAGGTTACTAAAGTATACAATTTGCCAAAATGAAATCATTGCACTATGAAATCTCAAAAACATTGCCAAATCCAAGTGGAATCCTATTTTACACTCCATCCTATTTACACTTGCAAAACTTTTAACGGATATCTTTTTCTAAAGGAACTTTTATTGTTTGTTTATAAAGCATCTTACAAATAGTAATAGAGAAAAAATAACATATTAGTAACAATAAAGTTACTAATTGCAAAAGTTGAAATTTCAGATGTCAGAACACTTTATAAATTAGGAGTAAAGAATGTAACCCAAAGAACAAAAGACTTGGATCAAATGTGCACTGTGTGCCAGGCATCTCTGCAAAGAACTTGTGCACATTTATTGTAAATCTTTATTTATCATAGAAATCTTTGTCAATAATGTAATTGCAACATATAAATAAAAATTATATCTAAAATTTATGAATTATTTTACTTGTTTTAATATTTTCAAAATCTTATACACGAATTAAACGAAAGGGGGATGAAAATAAGAAAGAGGAGAGGATGTATGAATGAAGTAAAATATGTTTGTTACAATAATAATTACAAAAAGAATAAAACAATTTTGAAAATATTTATTGATGCTTAAAGTAACTAGAGTAGGAACTGCGGGTCTATTAGATCCACATAAGTAAAATATAACACTTTTAACAGGGCCAGAAGGTTTTAATATATTAGTCTTTCTGTCTAACTCGGATTTTTTTCAGGTTTCAAATTCCATCTTCAATACCGTAATTATTGAATAGAATTTTAACAATGCATCTCAAATGGGGATTGCAATCCTGTGTTATATTATAAATCCTGGGATTTTGGGATTACATTATCCAAATCCAGGGATTAGGATTGGACTATTTACGAAAAATACTTAAACATAGCACAGTGAAACATAATAAAACTTGAAACATAATTTAAAAAGTAGTTTAATATTATTATTTATGGAAACAAAAAAAAAACTTAATTCATCAAAAAAACAAATAAAAATAGTACATAATGAAATTAAAAATTCTTGTGTTTCTGTAAATAAGCTTTTAAAAAACACAGCTCATTTAACGTTTCATCAGTCAAATGGCTTCTTATTCATTTCCAATGCAATTAGTTCCCTCTCTCCCTATATATTTATTTATTTATATATCTTGTTCAAATTTTTAATCGTTAATAAAATAATTTTTATTCATCCACTCAAGTTCAAATACATTTTTAAAAGTTTTAGTGGATGACACTTGATGTTAATACAGTTTTTGTACAAATATTAATTAAATTTAATTAAATAAAATGTTTCTTTGCTGACCTTAGTAGGAATTGACTTTAATTTTTTTGTTTTTTGATATTACTTGTTTTTGTTAGAAATTGCCCTGCCATAGAAAATGCTCATTCAGACTCTACACTAGTATGCTTTATCACCATTAAAATAAGAGTATGTTCTTTCCAGGTAGTCACCATGTGTCTCCCTACATTTCCAAAAAGAGGCATTTCTTTTTGAAATTTTGATAAGCGTTTCAAATCTAATAGGCTGCATTGGTGCATATTCCTCTTTGATAACTTTATCTAGTTCTTCGGCTACACTTAATGGTTTTTGTGTACAAATTGATTCAGTTATTGAATCAGAACTTGAGTCAATTTCAAGTGTTACCTCATTTGAAATATAGAAGATCCAGTTGCAGGAGCTTTTAGAAATGCAGAACGATTTTAAGCATCAAGTCTTTCAACTAGATCCACTATTCATTCACGCATTTAATTGAAGAAGGAACTGGGACAAAACCTATTCCTGAGATGTTTATATCATTGTATAAGTTTTGCAGTAAACCACTTAGATCTTTTCAATGTTCTCCCATACAAGAAATAAGAGCTACATGTACTTTTTTACTTATAGCACAAAAAAGAATTCTATATGTACATATTTCATAATATATATATATATATATAAATTTTCTTATAATTAAATTCTTAGAAAATTTTGATGAGAAATAAATTTCAAATAATTTAGACAAAAATTAAATCCTGGCATTAGCTCTTTAATCATAGGATTTTGGGAACTGAAAAAACATCAGGATTCCGGGGCTGCAAACCCTAATTTCAAAATGACAAATCTATATTTACCAATGTTTCTTCAAATGCTAAATTCAATGCATAATATACAAATATGTGTGACGTAATGACATGAATTTACAAGAAAACTGAATTTGCTCCACCTATATTCACCAATCAATTTAAATTTTAACATTTCCGGAAGGTAGTAATATATAAATATAGATACCTGCATATGCTACCTATTAGAATAAGTACAATACTTCCCAGAACATCAATTTGACTACAAATGCCAAAAGCAGATAGTCTCCTTCGTACGCATATTAATTACCTCTGTACCCACACAAGTACATTCTGCTTCTTTGAGAAGCCTATATTAACATCCCATATCATAACCAACTGAACGTTACTTAATAAATGTAATGAAATGTATCCACAATGAATCAAGCATAAAAAGTTGAAACCAATTGTCTTTAGTAATGCAATTCTAGTTAAAAATTGCAAGAGTAAATTAAGGCAAGTTAAAAAAAAAATGTTTTCAATAAGATTTTTTATCCAAAATAGTTATTAATCCCATTTTCCAAAGAAGACTGGTAAATAATTAGCAGATTTAAAACACTGAATATATTCAGAAGTTTTTTTTTAAAAAAAAAACATCAATCTGTACAAAGAAAAATTGCTACAACAAAAACAAAATCAGGTTTTTAGCCAGGTACAGAGATTTAACAATCAAAAATAAATCTGAGGAAACTGTCTATGACAGTGGTCTCTTCAAACTTCAATTCACGGAACCCTTGGAACTATAAGGCGTTTTCGAGGAACCCGATTCCAAATACACACAATATAATGTATTTTAAAATAATATTTAAAGTAGATCAACCTGTAATTGGTACTTTATGTAAGGCAATTCAAAAAAGTATTGTATTCATTAAAAATTTCAATTTACTCATTAATAATATTAATTAATGATCTAAGTGTCACCAACCAATGCATTATATTTAGTAACTGGGATATGTGTTTGCATTTTTTTTACAGAAACTGTTGAATCTGGGTTTATTGATATTGTCTGCCTTCTTAAATTTGTTTTTATATTTTGTTTTAGTAATCCATCATGTTGATAAATATTTTTCACTTACCGTATTTTCCTGTATATAATCCGTGGATGTGTTAAAAAAGTTTCAAATTTTGCTGTGAGTATTATACGCTGCCATGGATAATGTGATAAAAAGCATTCTTCATCAGAAAAGCTTAACAATAAAGTTTTGAAAGAAATACCATTTATGTTTTATAAAATAAATAAATAAAAAATGGTGTTGAAAGTTTTTGAGACTCGGCTGACGCATTTCAGCTGCAATCAGTTTTGTCCAGTTACGTTGAAGAACAAACTTGGCTCCTCAGAAAGATATTACAGTTGCTAGTCACTAGTGTCATTTTGCATTCTGTCTTGACCTGAGCTGTTTCATCCAGAAAATATTCAAGTTCAAATATTGTCATATTGAAGCAAAAGTGTGTAAATTACACTGCTGATTTTGAACTAAATGTTATAAAAAAGTCTCCTGAAGTAGAAAATCGGGAAACTGCAACATTGTTTAACATTGACTAATCAAATATTCAATTGTGGAGAAAAACAAGGCTAATTTTGAAATGTGACCCAAAGCATTTAAATTATGGACTTGATGAAGCACATCTTAAAGAAAATGTTAAAAATGAGCTGAAGTCTGCATTTGCAACTAATATATGCAGGATTGACAAAAAAAATTACAGCCTTTAGATGCTGGAATTAACAGACATTTTAATCGAAAATTAAGAAATTATGGGAACACTAAATATCTAATAGAGAAAAGAATTTTATAAAAAAAAATTTTCTATACAATTTATGACTTATAATTTTAATCATACTGTGTATTTTATTTTTTAATTTTATCTGATACTATATTATCGGCAGTATATATTTTGGATTATTCACCATAAAAATTGCCACGGATTATGCAACTTTTTTTATTTTTTAACTTGGAAAAAAAAAGGCTTTGTGGATAATATGCCGCTGCAGAGTATATACAGGAAAATATGGTAAAAACATTGTTCTGAATGGCATTAAAAGGTTTATAGTTGTGTGAGAAATTGTGTATTTTGTTTATGAATTTCCTACCTAAAATTTAAGAGCTATTCTTGCTTCAATTTAGATTTTAAGATGAATCTGTTGATATATCGAAAAGTAGTACCTCTCTATCGCTATACCTGTCTTTTCCCCAGGAATGAAAAATGAGAGTATTTTTCTTTAGAAACTCTTTTAGTTTTTCAAAACATTGTACTAACGAGTATAAAACTATTTCATGGAACCCAGGATAGTAAATAATATAATTTATTATATAGTTTAATAATTTAATATAGATTTATAATAAATATTACAAATCTAATAGTAAGTCATATAAAGAAAAAAACACTTTACTTTTCTTTCACTATATTATAATAAATATTTAAAAAGGCATTACAAAAAATTAAATTATTATGTTTAAGTAAAATTTTTAGTTTTAATGACAGGGATGAGCTTTAGATACTTGTGGTTTTACAAACTTAATAGAGAACATGAACCTATTTTTCATACATATTTATAATTTTCTTTTCCATTTTTCACTGAGATTGGTGGAACCCCAGGGTTCCGTGGAACGCAGTTTGAAGACCACTGGTCCATGGGAATATAGCTTCTTTTAATTTAAATCAAAATATTTTAAAATTATATTTTACATTTTCAGTTCTTATTCTATCATCCATATGTGAACATTAAGATTAAATTGAAATTTCTCTGAACAGATTTATTTCCGGAATTTCGCCATAGATATAAATATTAAAATGAATGAATCATCAATTTAAGTATAGCATTGTGAAATTTCTAAATTTAAATTACTGCCATTTTTTATTTGAATATCATTCATCAATTAATAAGATGCAGTTTATTTTTCTTTCATTAAAGTACATTAATTTCTTTAATACCCTTTTTACTCAAAAGTCAAATTTCACAAGAAATGCATTAACAAAATATATTTATTCTAAAATTGTATCTACACAAAATTTCAAAACATTATCTTAAATTTTTTAACTTTAGGAATTTTTCAAAAATTAAAACAAAAAAATTATTTAATTTAAATTATTAATTTAGAATTAATAAAATTAGTACTAAAAATTTAGCTTTCAGGATCAAATTCGAGTTTCTATATATTATCTAGGGAGAAATATTAAAAATTCACATTTCTAAAGTATTTGTATTTATATTGATAAAAAAGACAATTTGTTTAGTTTTACTTCAATGCCTGAAGGCTAAGAATGCATATATGTTACAGATACTTCATCTCCACATGACAAAAAAAATATACAAATAAATAAAATAGTAACTTGGCTTAGCATGCTAGAAATAGAGTTAATCTTCTGTTGGGCTAGACAGGGAGAAACGGTCCCTTTCAGTAGGAGGGGGTAAAATCCTAGGAGGACCCACTGCTGTTTTGGCGCCAAAATTTTTCGCCAAAAAGCGCCAAATTGAAGGTTTTTAAAAGGCGTCAATGACGAAAAACTCTTGGAAGCGCATGCGTCAGCGGGGGAGAAGGGGGATGAAATGGGTGTTTCGCAAAGATGAAATCGAATAAATACATTAAATTAATCATTATATAAAGAAAAAAACGGAGAAAGCAATGAAATTCATTTTAAAAAAGCATTCTAAAACCAGTGTGTACAGCATGATTTACAAGGACGAAAGGGGGCAAGGATTAAAAAGGACGAAAGGGGCGTTTCGCAAAGATAAAATCGAAGAAATACATGAAATCAATCATTTTAAAAATGTTAAAAGCACTTACCTTACGCTTGCATTTCGTCATGACCTGTTGGTGGATACACCCTGCGATGGATGCAAGGAATTTATGAAAATTCTCATTCACCAACTTGTGATCGTTAGATCGCCGCCACATGTCTTATTAACTTTGTCATATTCTTATTAACTTTCAAGTCATTCACCACGAACGCATTCATGCTCTTGCCAAACCAATATCTCGTCAAACGCAAGATAATAGTTATAGCAAGTTTGCTTTCGCTAAACCAAGTGCCCTTTCTCACACTCCGAACGACGTCGTGGCGATTATCTTTCGACTGGTTGCGGCAACGCCATTCGTAGCCGTCAACCGTTCCCTTTCGCTTTTGCAAACGCATATTTTTTTACACCTCGGACATTCATAACGAGAAGCAAGTAAATTAGCTTTCATACACCATTCTAACGTCTCTTTCTTCCCCTATGTGCCCAGGAGCACAAAGAAACCTATCGTAGCCTCACTTTCAAGTAATTTCCTTTCACACGCCATTCTTAACAACAACCGGTGGAGAGCAAACCTTCTCCAGCGAAGTCAAATGTCAAAATGACGTTTTTTCGGAAAAGGCGAAAAAATGTTGCACTTTTTTAGGGTTGCCATTTTTCGGTGATTTGAAAATCCAAATTTTTTTGATGCAATGGAAGGGTTACCATATTGTAACCTTTATCGCTCAAAATTTGGCGACAAAAAAATTTGGCGACCAAAAGTGGGTCCTCCTAGGATTCAACCATTATTCTGTAATAAACTTGTCTTTATCTATAGTGGTAAGAGGCTTTACTTTTAACTTCTAAGCGATCACCATTATGTTTATCCACAACACGTAGAACTGGAATCTTTGAACACAGCGAACTTCAATAATCATGCAATACCACAACGCACGTTAATTGTCAAACATTCCTTTACACTACCATTACCTTGCCCTTATTGCCATTACGCTTACTCTAAGATCCTATATTTATCCTATATTATTTGCATCTCTTCACTTTTCGTTTCTTGGATTTGGTTGGAAAAGAGTTGCCATTAATTCTGGCCCAAAGAACCCAAAGGACTTGTTAAAGAAAAGACGCGTAAGTCGTCACACACTGAGAGAAAGAATGAGCGAACACTATGTTTAAAAATTGAAACAAGTTTCCAAAAAGTAAGGAAACTTAAAATTTTAATATACATACAATACCAAAAAAAAAATTTAGTCCGATTAAGTATATATATTTATGACACCATTTATTAAAAAGATTACATAACCAAGAAACAGAAGTATGATTTAAAGTGTTTATCGATAATAAATTAAGACATCACTATGGATGAATCTTCAAAGGAAGGCACTGGCCCATGAGGGGCCTATTGTGCCAGATATGATGATGATGGTAAAGTATTCATGAGATTATGTTTAAGATCATGAGTTAATTTTGAAATTTTACTTTAAGAAAAAAATTTTAAACTATGATACCCACAAAACTTATAATATGTATCCCCCTATAGACGAAAATATCAAGCTTCCTTTTATTTGATACTGTAAATAAAAATACTACAGCCAATCAATTTCACAAAATACATTTAATCTTGTGTGTTTCCCTGTCTAGAAACTTACCAAAATCAAAAGAAAAAGGCTTTAATATGATGTTCAGACATTTGATAACTTTTATAATTTAAGTTCATCTAAATTTTTCAAGGTTAATTAAAAACAGCTTTAATGCTGCAACTCCAAAAGAAAATTTATAAAAAGAAATAACAATAGTATCAAGAATGCAACTAAATAGAGTAGAAACATATCAAGGACTGAGAAAGCAGGTGAAAGTATTTTTGGATTCAAGTTAACAGCATTTGTGGGCCTTAAGTTAACATTAGGAAGAAGAACATGTTTCTTCAAAATAGAAAACATACACATTTTAATAGAGCATAGAAATATAATGTGTGAGTGTTAAAACTTTTATATCTTATAGACATTTGTTTCCTTTGTTTTTGATACCGAATCTAAGCAAAGTGCTGAAAAATGTCAAGTTTTTATAAATCTCATTCACTTTAGTTATATATAATAAATGAGCCACACTAAAACAAAAAATATGGATATTACATTCATCTATACTAGCGGATCTTAAACTGTGGTCCGCAATCCTCAGGGGGAGAGTCCCCAGCCTTTCTAGGAAGAGTCCATGAAGGTCTCTCATTTAATGTTAAGATTTCCCTCTTTTACAGACTCTGAAAGGCCTAGTGGGAAAAATTGAAAGATGTGCCATCCTAGATTAGATTTCCAATGAAAAACTTCTACAAGAACATGTATTCTGTGATCAAGATTATTAATTCATTTACTTTTAAATTAGTATTCCATAATATTTTTAATTAGGTTTTTACTGTTTTCTTAAAGAAAAAAAAAAGTGTTTGTCGATATAAGTAGCAGAGGCAGTCTTAGGATTAATGAGAAACCTATAAATCACTTTGCCATGTGTTGGAAATAAGGGATGTGTGACCAAAATTTTGGGAGTTGGCAATGTCAGGCTGATAAATACAGGGGGGGCCATGGCGATCGAAAGTTTAAGGATCGCTGATCTATACCATTACTCAAAATACGCTTTTAATTAATGATTATAAAAAAAGTTGAATATTTGTTGAAATGTTACTTTGGCTCAGTCATTAAGAAAATCCAACGCAAATAGTGTTCCATTTAGGATTGAATTATGCTGTATCAGAATAACAAATTTTGGAATTATTAACATCTAATTCTGATTGAGAGTTTGTCATTCCTGAGAAACTGTTAATTCTTGTCTTACAATACAAAAACCATTATCTCTATATATATGTACTCAAAATATAACAATAATAAAATCATAATTCACACGTTTACATATATATTCGTACTGATTTAATATCTGGGATTCATTGAGAAACATACAATCTCTGATCTCCTTTTCTAACATTACAAGAATTATTTAAAACATATCCCCTGAAATAATGAAATTAAAATCAGAGTTTAACTATTATTCAAATATGCTTCAAAAAGATATAAATTAGCAAAAAATACATCATGAAAGTTACCAATAACTTTTAAAATAAATGAAGAATTACATATAGACTTCTTCATAATTGCAAAATGAAAACTTTTTAATGTTAATACTCTTAAAGTGTATACCTAATCCTTTTGAGTAAATGAACATTTAAATTTAGATTAAATAAACCAATTCTTTTATCCATTTTCTACATGTAAATGGATTGATTTTCAGAATTCTATAAAAATATTCACAAATGGCATTTAAAACTGAAGGAATGTTTATAGGAATTATTAAATAAAATCATGTTTTAAGAGGACACTAGTTATGACAGTTTTCAATGGATAGTGTCAAAGATTAATTTCGAAATCAAACGTTGATTCTAAGACTTAAATTTTTGAAAATCTAACAAATTGTTCGAAATATTTTTGATCGTATATTAAAAGAAATTCACATCTGTTTACAGATTTCCAGTATCTAAAACGATATCAGAACAGAAATGAAAACTTCACGAGCGATCAAATGAAAAATTTTAATGCACGTTTGAAATCGAAAATGAGGAGTAAATTCGCACTAAATTTAACTACACTTGTCAAAAACTACAATTATAATAATATTTAATCATTAAAAACAACATAGAGAGAAAACATATAAAAGACTTGATAGAAAAATAAGTATCACTAAAACTAAACAAAAATCTAAGTAAAACGAAATTAAAGAACACAATAGATTCATTTTCCTTTACTGTATGAAAATTAAAATCACGGCAACTATTGATCTGCCTATACATAAATATATATAATCATTTATATGATATATATATATATAGATAGATAGATATAGATATATATATATACTTATAACACCTGCCAAAATCATTATACTTCTTACCATGGATCGAACTCGTGAATAATACTTTCAAAGCGAATCACAGCAAAGAGTCTTGTACTAAATCCTAACAACCATGCTAAAGTTAAAATTGTAAATTTTAATAGACTAAGACCTCCAACATTTTGCCAAATTGTACTTTGCGGTGGAACTCTCGTGCTTCCTTTCGTACCGGCGGTCGCCATGTTTACCAAACCGTTCTGATGCCGTGCGCCGGCCACGTCTTGTTAGTCGTAGTCGTTAATGAAATCGGAACAATTTTTATTAAAGACCGATGTTGCCATTTTTACGGAAAATCAGGCATCACATTTATACGGCTTGGAAATAGCTGACACTAATAAAGATTCTACATTTTAATGAGAAAAACGATTTATTTGCAAAATTTTATAGTTTATAATATAATATAAAATGTAATACAATAAAATATATAACATCATATAATACAAAATGTAGTATAATATATATATATATATATATATATATTATATGTGTGTGTGTGTGTGTGTGTGTGTGTGTGTGTGTGTGTGTGTGTGTGTGTGTGTGTGTGTGTGTGTGTGTGTGTGTGTGTGTGTGTGTGTGTGTGTGTGTGTGTGTGTGTGTGTGTGTGTGTGTGTGTGTGTGTGTGTGTGTGTGTGTGTGTGTGTGTGGACAGTGCAATCACTGGCAGTATATTACAACCTAAGCTAAAAACTAATCCAAATTCTATCGGAGCACAAGGCTTTGGCCAAGTCTCCACTTTTACAATGGTATCACTGCACTGAACTGAACTATTGTTTGTAGCTTATTTTTTGAGACAGTGTAGACAAAGGTTTGACTCTAAAAAAAGGTTCAGTACAAATTGATTATTTTTATAAACTTGGAGTTACATATATATATATATATATATATATATAAAGGAGAAAAGCGACTCACTCACTCACTGACTAATCACGATATCTCCGGAACTATTAAACCTACAGACTTGAAATTTGGTAGGTAGGTTCCCTTCATGGAGTAGACGTCAGCTAAGAACGGATTTTGCAAAGTTCGAACCCCAAGGGGCGTTACGGGGGTTTAAGGGGCGTTATAGATAATTATTTCCATTACTAAACTATTAGATGTACAGTGGTGAAACTTGGTACACAGATTTATTTCATAATGTAGAGATTCCCTACATAATTATTTTAACGAAAATAGACCTCCAAGGGGCGTTGAGGACGCTTAAGGGGCGTTATACATAATTATTTCCATTTTTAACCTATTAGACGTACAGTCTTGAAATTCGGTAAGCGGATTCCTTTCATAGAGTATAGATCCCCTACAGAATGGGTTTTGTGAAAATCAACACCCAAGTGGCGTTGTAGAGGATTAAGTGGCGTTATAGGCAATTAACTCCTTTTTTAAACTATTAGACGTAAAATCTTGAAATTGAGTTAGCAGATTCCATTCACTGAGTAGTGATCTGTCATAAGATGGGTTTTGCGAAAATTGTCTCCTAAGTGGCGTTGGGGGGGACTTAAAGGGCGTTATAGATAATTATTTCCATTTTTAAACTATTGGACGTACAGTCTTAAATTTTGGTAAGCGAATTCCTTTCATGGTGTAGAGATCCGCTACAAAATAGTTTTGGGGAAATTTGATCCCCAAGGGTCACTGAGGGGGATTAAGGGGCGTAATAGATAAATATTTCCGCTTTTCAACTAATAGAACCACCTTCTTGAAAATTAGAAGATATGTTCCGTTCATGGAATAAAGTTCCTTTTACAAAGATTTTTGCTTAAAACGGACCCCCAAAGGCGTGTTATAAAAAAAAATTCCTTTTTTTGAATTTAACTCATTTACTTGAAATTTGTTGAGCACTTTTCTTTAGTTGAATAGAGTTCCACTAAGAATGGATTTTACGGAAATCAACTCCAGGGGGGAAGCGGGGAAAGTTATTGGGGCGTATTGATAGACAAAATTCTCGTTTTTGAACTGCTAAGACTATAATAATAAAATTTGGTTTGCATGCTTCTTTTTTTGTTGAATTGGAATCCACAAAGAATGCTATCAACGAGGTATTGATGATAAAAATTCCGTTTTTGCTCTGTTAGATTTAGACTTGAAATTTAGCACGCGTGTTTATTTTATGGAGTAGAGATCCACTGAAAGTTGCTTTGGTGTAAATCCACTTGATTATTAGGTTAAGTGAGCGAAAAAAAATCTTTCTACCTCTATATTTTAGATATAAATATAAATTAAATATTATAATTTATGTTCTTTTTATATCAAGGGGCGAGAGTGTAACAGCTATAAATATACTTTTCAATACAATCGAATTCTTAATGCTAGATATCAATAATTAATATATATGTAAACAGTATACATATATACAACACCGTGAAATACCCAGTGAAGCGGGTGGGTAATGGCTAGTATATATATATATATATATACTAGTATATATATATATATATACTATAATATATATATATATATATATATATATATATATATATATATATATATATATAATAACATTGAAACAACCAAGAAGTTTGAAACTGAATATAACTGCTATTCTTTTGTAAGTTGCTTGATCTCAAAGTGCTGGCAATTAATGTTTTGCTTAAAACTGTTTAAAAAACAATAAATATGGAAACGAAGAATAACTTCGGCCGATAGTAAATGGTGCTTCGGAACAAGGACCTTGTAAATTGTTTTCTTTGGATACTGTTAAATGCCGATGGCTGATTTTTGACACTGGATTAACTGCATCCAATATTCACACAATCTTGAATACTGTTTGGAGAATTCTAAAATGCTGTATTACATAATGAATGCTATTTGGATTTATGAATGTTGAATTGACTACTATCATCAGCAAATTAAACTGAATTTCTATTTCTTAAATTGAAATTAGTGTTGATATAATTTGCTTAAAAATTTTTTTAATTTCTACTGAAGCATTATGAAAAATTAATCTAGTTATACCATATTGAGTAAATTGGCAACAACTTTAGTAATCAAATTGAAAATGTATTAAATTAGGAAACCAGATTTACCTATTTAACAGATTTATTTGCTAAATTTAATGAAGTTAATTTGCAGTTACAAGGACCATCATTTCGACGTTTCTTGCCAGAATTAAGCTAAAGAATATAAGATTGGGCGTCCCGAATTTTCCTAGTTTCTCAATTTGTCCCACACAATCTGCCGGAAAAAAGATGTTTTAACCTACTTTCAACATTTGAATTCCCTTTATTCAAATTTTGAAGCTAGATTTGAGAATGTTTTGACTATGGTAATACCACAGTAGGCAGTGAATTAATATGATCACATTGAAAGAAACAAGTAATATATAAAAAAAAATTAAGTCAATTCTTACTTAGATCAACAAAGAAAATTTTTATTTTAGCTACTTTTTATTAAATAGTTACAATTAATATAAATATGTATATACATATGACAGAATCGCAACATTAAGGGGTAATTAGTTTTTATTAATTATCATTAAAGTATCGCATTGTCATCCAAAACAATCGTGTATATAAATTTCATTTCAACTGAATACTTTAAAACGTGAGAAAAAAACATTTTCAAGTTTTGACACAAGTCGCCAAAAATGATACCAACGTGGTTGTATCTGTAATTCTTTAAATAATTAGTTTTAATCAATTAATTTTAATTATTATTATATTATTGTATTGTCATCCAATATAAATTTCAGTTCAACTGAACACGTGAGAAAAAAAAAACCTTTTCAAGTTTTGACACAAGTCGCCAAAAGAGTCGCTAAGTCACCAAAAATGATGACAACGTGGTTGTATTTGTAATTCTTTAAATAACTATTTTAATCAATTAATTTTTATTAATTATTTTTATATTGTATTGTCATCCAAAATAAACCTGTATATAAAATTTCAGCTCAATTGAGCGCTTTTAAATGTATTTTATTAACGATTGAAAATTCCACCCAGATAAATAAATATATAGAGAGAGATTGTGAGCTAATAGTAGGAATTGAAAAACAAATGTCATATTACAAGAGGAACTGATCGGAATAGGCACTAAGAAAATCTTAAAGTAAAATTTAGAAACGCAATTTTGGAAAGACCAAAATGGATGAAGCACCATATTCATCCTACCCATTAAAAGCATTTGTTTGTTTCTCAGTTACTCTATGTAACAGTTATTTTATGTATTAATTAAATTTTAATATAATTAATTAACATCTGTGTCTTAGGTTTTAAACACTACAGTTAGAAATTTAAATCTTTTAAAGTAAGTACAGCTCTCTATACGAGCTGTCCAAAAGACATTTAAGTTGATAAATTTGCAAAAATCCATTTATTATGTTAGTAGGGGGTCTACCCCAAACCGAAAAACATGGCAAGGGATCTACCACAAACCGAAAAACATTGCAAGGGGTCTACTCCAAACCGAAAAACATAGCAAGAGGTCTATGAGACAAAACAATTTGGGAACCTATGTTTCAGACTTTTCGCTTGTGTAGTAAAACGGTCACACAAATAAGTACCTATTATTAAAATGTTTAAGTCAAAATCATCATAGCTCTACTTGTTTAAGAATTAAAAATCATGATATCGTTAAAAAGAAGAAAAAAAAAGAGCCAAACTAGCGAGAGAGAGATTGAAATAAGTTCTAATCAACCCGATTCAATTTGTATTTCTAAAAGAATGAAACATGCAATTCTATTATAAGTGGTTCTTTTTCACAAATTAACAATGTTAACTGAAGTGTTTATTTTCAAACATGTATAGTTTAAGTTAGTTTAAAATTTAATTCTCAAACTTGTTAAAATCCTTCTTGATTGTGGAAGTTTTACTTTTCCGAGTGAAAGTTTAGTAAAAGCTTTAAAATTAAAAGTGATTTGTCGCGACACTTTAACTATTTATTCGTTCAGAATTTAAAAAGTGTCAGAACAGATTTATATTGTTGAAAATTCGAAATAAACGAAAAAAAGAGTTCCTTTATAAATATATATATATATATATAATATAGGCTTTAGTAACCCCCTTCTCTTCCACAGCACCATGGTACACGGCGTAGACAAAAATACTAAACAATTTATGTCGAAGCAAGACCTCCAGCCTGCGAATTCTTGCAAAAGGAATGAATGAACAAATATAGATGTTTTGATGAGATCCGATTTCTTTTCAGCATTTTTTTTCCAGAAAGAGGATAAACAAGGGATTAGTTACCATTAATGATGTTTTTGTTTGAGATGTAGCAGGTTCTGCTTTATCTTGTAGCAAACTGTTGCAGAAGATAAAACTGTATCAATTACAATTGATTTAGAAATGTTTTGGGAGCTTGACTCATAGAGGGTTTAGTTAATAAAGGGGAAACGCTATCTCTTTCAGATTGCAGCGACCTTACAACTCAACATAACGACTCCAAAACTGAACTGAATTGATCTGTTATTATTGTAGCGTGCCTGGTTCCATGTGTTGTAGTTCTTGAAAGCTTACCTCTTAATTGCTCATTTAATCTTTAAAGTTAATAAATGTTATTGTTATTTAATTCAACCGTGTTGTAGTGAAGAATGCCTAACCACGCAACGCGGCAGTGGTGACCCCTTTTTGGACTTAAAAACACGTAAGCTATTCTGTTCTAATGGCGAATGCAATACAAATTCTTCTACTACGGATGATCACCCCGTAGCGAAAGATTTTTTTTCTCCTTCTCCTCAAGGCCACTTGAAGCATCTGCTCGGAGATTCGTTTCGCTTCCTGCTTATTCTACAATATGACTAGTGAAACCGTTGAAGTCGCTCGTATTGCGTTGCGGCTTCCGCCGTTTTGGAAATCCAACGTTCGTCTATGGATTGCGCAATGCGACCATGCATTCACATTCAGTGGTATCTCCAGTGATGATACTAAGTATTCTGCTTTGGTTGCGAACCTGGATGCTGAAACTCTCTCCTACGTGTCGGACATTGTGTTAAGCCCTCCGAACAGTGACAAATATCACACTCTCTCACAGCGGCTCATCACCCAATTTAGCGACTCGGAGACTCAAAAAATTAAGAAACTGCTTACTGACCTTCAGCTAGGAGATGATGAAGCCCAGCCACCTGTTGCGAAAAATGAAAGAGCTGTCTAATGGCCAACTCCAGGATGACTTTCTGCAAAGTTTGTGGCTTCAAAGAATGCCACCACATATCCAGACTGTTTTATCTGCATCCTCAGAGCCTTTGGATAAACTGGCTATCATCGCTGATAAGGTTTCTGAGGTTGTTGGTTCATCCTCAACTATCTGTGCTGCCACAACTGTTCCTCCACCATCCCAGTCATCTTCATGCAGTGTTCAGCCAACCTTGGACTCTCTCGCCAGGCAGATCCAAGAGCTGTCTCTACAAGTTGCTGAACTGACAAGAGAGCGCAATTCCTCTCGCCACCAACGATATAGTTCTGACCGCCGGAGATCACATTCACGCTCTAGGAGTGTCAATAGAGGAAGTGGCATCTGCTACTATCATCGCCGTTATAAAGAGCAGGCCCGCAAGTGTGTTTCACCTTGTGCATTTGTGCAAAAAAACGAGTAAGCTCTGTCATAGCTGGAATGGCAGAGCCCTCGAAACATACCAGCCGGTTATTTTTATTAGACCGCAAGTCTGGCCAGAAATTCCTCATAGACTCTGGAAGTGAAATCTGTGTCATCCCACCTTCTCCAACTATGAATAAATCACCTCAGTCTAACTTCTCCTTATTTGCTGCTAATAATACCAAAATTCCAGCCTATGGTATGGTCCGTAAAGAACTGAACCTGGGTCTGAGGCGACCTTTATCTGGACTTTCATAATTGCTGATGTATCATCTCCTATAATTGGTGCTGATTTTCTAAAGCACTTCAACCTTTAATCGACCTTAAGAAAAAAAAGGTTGGTGGATGTGGAAACTTCTCTCTTCACTTCTTGTGTTTTTTCAAATATTGTACAGCCCTCAATCCTCACTGTAGATGCAAACATTAGTTTTAAAAACATCTTATCGGAATATCCAGACCTCAGCAACCCTTCTTTAATTTCCAAATCAGCATCACATGGCACAGTCCACCATATTATTACTACTGGCCCACCAGTCACTGCCAGGCCTAGAAGGCTACACCCTAAACTGTATGATGCAGTGAAGGTAGAATTTGAATTTCTTCTTGCTCAAGGCATTATTAGACCTTCCAAAAGTCTCTGGAGTTCTCCTCTTCATGTTGGGCCCAAATCTGACTCTACAGTTAGACCTGTTGGGGATTACAGGCAGCTGAATTCTGTTACTGAGTTCGACAGCTACCCCATGCCTTATTTGAATGACTTTGCTCATGCACTACATGGCAAGAAGATATTTTCTAAAATAGACATTTTTAAGGCATTCCACCAAATCCCTATAGCTGAGTGTGATATTCCTAAGACAGCTGTAACAACTCCATGGGGTCTTTACGAATATACCCATTTGTGTTTTGGCCTTGTGAATGCACCACAAACCTTTATGCGATTCATGCATGAAGTACTAAGAGGACTTCCTTTTGTTTTGTCTACTTGGATGATATTTTGTGTTACTCAGAAAATGCTGAGGAGCATCGTTCTCACTTAAGAACTATATTCCAAAGACTGAGCTCATATGGTTTAAAACTAAATATCTCTAAATGTGTATTTGGTGTGACTGAACTCATTTTCCTTGGCCACTTTATCACTCCTGATGGCATTAAGCCATTGCCTGACAAAGTTCAAGCAGTTCTTGATTACAAACAACCAGAGACTGTTGGCTCTCTGAGAAAATTTTTAGGACTGTTAAATTTTTATAGACGTTTCTTGCCCAAAGCAGCTGAACAACAGTATCTTTTAAGTGAATTTTAAAAGGTTCTAAAGGTAAGAAGGACTCAAATCCTTTAAACTGGTCTTCTGAGGCAATTACAGCATTTCAGAGGTGTAAACAAGCTCTTGCAGATGCTGCACTTCTTGCTCATCCTTCACTTTCTGCCCCGCTTGCTCTTCATGTGGACGCCTCTGATTATGCCATAGGAGGTGCACTTCACCAAGTTGTGGACTCTGAGCTACAGCCATTGGCTTTCTTTTCCAGAAAACTTACTTCATCTGAAAAGTCTTACAGTGCCTACGACCGTGAACTCCTTGCTATCTACTCGGCTATCCGACACTTTCGGTATATGCTGGAAGCTAGAGATTTCACAGTGTTTACTGACCACAAGCCCCTCACTTATGCTTTTAGGCAAAAAAGTGACAAGTGTTCTCCACGGCAGATCCGTCAGCTGGATTTCATCTCTCAGTTCACCACAAATATTGTACACATTCCAGGATCTGACAATATTGCTGCTGATGTTCTCCTCTCGTGTTTCTGCAATCACCTTCCCAAGTCAAATTGACTATGACTGTATTGCTGATACACAACAGACTGATCAGGAGCTTCACACCCTAATAGCATCTGGAACTTCCTTGGAACTCAAAAAGGTAACTTTTCCCAATTCGTCTACTGAAATTATGTGTGATCTATCAACGGGCACAGCCAGACCCTACATCCCCAAACAGCATCGCCAAGATGTTTTTCTCTGCTATGCATAATTTATCTCATCCTGGCATACGTCGATCAGTGCATTTGATGAAGCAGCGTTTTGTTTGGCCATCAATCTCATCAGATGTAGCTAAGTGGGCAAGACACTGCCTAGCTTGCCAAAAATCCAAAATTCATCGTCACACTAGATCACCTCTTTCATCATTTCAAGAACCTTCCCAACGTTTTGATCATGTTCATCTGGATCTCATTGGACCTCTACCTCCATCAAATGGCTACACCTATTGCCTGACAATGATTGACCGTTTTTCGAAATGGCCAGAGGCCCAACCTCTCAAAGACATAACTGCTGAGACTGTGGCTGAGGCCTTCTTTTCCTCTTGGGTGTCTCGCTTTGGAACTCCTTCAATTCTCACAACCGACAGGGGCAGGCAGTTTGAGTCCTCGCTCTTCAAAGCTCTTAGCAAACTACTTGGTGTTCAGAAGTGTCGTACAACTGGATACCACCCTCAAGCTAATGGGATGATCGAAGAATTGCACCGCCCATTGAAAAGTGCAATCAAATGCCATGCTACTGAGCGTTGGACAGAAGTACTCCCTATCATCTTACTAGGTCTACGAGCTTCTCTTAAAGAAGATATTCTGTGTACCCCAGCTGAATTAGTTTTTGGGACCACTATTCGACTGCCAGGGGAGATGTTTGACTCTTCCAAGCCAGACGATGATGTTGTGAATTTTGTTTCGAAACTTAAGTCTCACATGCAATCACTTCACCCTAAACCACCAAAACACCATGGCAAACGTCCAGTTTTTATCCATCCAGGACTATTGGAAGCAACACATGTTTTTCTCCGCCGAGACATGTTACGTCGTCCACTTCAACAACCCTATGATGGCCCTTTCAAAGTCTTACAAAGGAAGGATAAAGTGTTTTTCCTTGACATCAATGGTAAACGGGTATCTGTATCTATTGATAGATGCAAACCTGCCTTCTTTCTTAACACTGAGGACTTGCAACTACCTCAAACCAAGAATGAAACACCTGCTACTGTGGAACCTAATGCAACAGCTTCAACACCTGCTACTGTGGAATCTGATCCAACAGCTTCAACGCCTACCCAGCCATCTACACGTTCTGGTCGCAAAGTTCATCTTCCAACTAGGTATCGTTGACACTGGAAGGGGGAGTATGCAGCGACCTTACAACTCAACATAACGACTCCAAAACTGAACTGAATTGATCTGTTATTATTGTAGCGTGCCTGGTTCCATGTGTTGTAGTTCTTGAAAGCTTACCTCTTAATTGCTCATTTAATCTTTAAAGTTAATAAATGTTATTGTTATTTAATTCAACCGTGTTGTAGTGAAGAATGCCTAACCACCCAACGCGGCAAGATAAAAATGTATTGAGCTGTTTGAAAGTAATTTGCCATATATGAAACCAAATTAACTTGGACGTCGAGTTCTGAGGAACTAGACTTTAATTTTTAAATATCTAATGGCTGATTAGAGTTTAAAGATTAAATTGAATGAAAATATAGGGGAATTGGTGAGAAATATAAAAGAATATTGATAAACAATTGAAAAATTGTGTTGTAGAAGAATACAGTTATACATTATTCTTTTCGTGATATTATAAGCCCCATAGAGCTATGGTTAGGCCTAATAAGGAAATTGCTTGTTAAGTATTGTCTTTTATGCTTCCTCGAACTGAGAAAATTCAAGTTCTCACAATGATTTGGAGGGTATTTAACTAGACTTTAATTTTTAAATCTCTAGCTGCTGATTAGAGTTTAAAGATTAGATTGAATACAAATATAGGGGCATTGGTGAGAAATATAAAATAATATTGATAAACAAAATTGAAAAATTGTGTTGAAGAAGAATACAGTTATACATTACTCTTTCCGTGATATTATATGCCCCATAGAGCTATGATTAGGGGTAATAAGGAAACTGCTCGTGTAAGTATTGTCTTTGATGCTTCCTCGAAGGGAGAAAATACAAGGTCTCACAATGATTTAGTATTTAGCAGATTTCTCCTATAATCGTGGATTTATATAAATTTAAAATTCTGAAAAATTAAAAAAATGCATGGTTATCTAATATTATAGGGGTTAGTAGATCCTTTGCACCTTCTAAAAGATTAGGTCTAATTTGGAATGTAGATGAAGGAATTCGTTCAGAATCAATACCGTTGCTTTTAGGGCTAATGTATATATTATACAAATCGTTGTAATTACAATATATTCCGTTTTACAACTTGTGACTGAAATATATCATCTAACTGGTTTCATATCATCATTTATTATAAACTTTAAAATTTTTTTTACAGAAGATATGGTTCAATAATTCGAATGGGAAGAAAACATTTCCTCTGAGTTAAAAACAGGATTTGAAAATTTTGTTTATCAAATCCGTTATTTAAAAGATATTTTTGCCTCCTAAAAAATACTCCGAAAATTGCAATTTTCATAAGTAAATTTTTTACATATTTATTGTGACGCCAGTGAAAGGACAAATGACCCAGTATCCTTTTTAGATTTTGTGACAAAAATAATGATATAAAAACAAGTTTTTATAGCTTCTAAGACCAGAGTGTAGCACTCAAATGATGTTTTCTTCGTTTGGAGTTGATGAGAGCAATAATTGCTGCTAGACTAAATATTTATGCAAATGATTTAGAGCAGTGCTTCTCAAACTTTCAATTTTCGCGACCCAATATTCAATCATCATTTTCATCACGCCCCCTTATACAATAACAATGTATTGAATTCAATAATACTATATTTTGATGTTAAGGCTACAATAAGACTTTAACTTCTTAAGTGCCACAAGCGTATATAAATGTCTCGCTCAGCCAGTGCGTTAATTGCACCAGACGTATATATACGTCTTTTGAAGTACGATCTTTTCTGTGCACTGTTATCCATAAAATTATCCCGAAATCTTTGGAATGCAATAAAAGGACCTTAACAGTGTTTGCGTAGAATTTACTCATTTCAGAGGATCTTTTTTTATTGCTTTTCTTCCCGCAACTTTAAATTGATAGTTAAGGGATTTATTATAAACCGTACGAATTATCAAGATAAGAGTTAATTTTTGCATATAATTTTATATATTACAATCCCATGGGTCATTGGTAATTATTTAACTTGTTCTTAACTTAGTATTGGTAAATTAATTATAAAGCACATTGTGTAGCACTGATATATTTATGTGTGTAATACTCAGTGTAAATGTGTATTTCATTTTTTTTTATGTCACAATGTATTTTGTTTGTTTACCTTCAGTAAATTAACATATTTTTTAAAATAATCTTTTGTTTTTGACTTTTCAATATGCTCGCCCCCACCTCGTAGAGTTTTAACGCCCCCAAGGGGAGGGGCGCCCCACAGTTTGAGAAACGCTGATTTAGAGACATTGTAGTGAAATTCATCCCTATAGTCAGACTTTAGTATTGTTATATATAATGGATTAAAAATAATTGCAGTGCTTTTGGAAGCCCTTTCGTAAGCAATCGAATTTTCCGAAATCCATAGTTTATTGATCTTGCTTGTTGGCAACATTGTTCTGGCCTATCAAAGTCAACAGGCTGATTTACCAGAAACTCACTGATTTCCTGTTTAATATCTTAGAAGTGATGATGATGATGTGTGTGTGTGTGTGTGTGTGTGTATGGTGGTTTCGTTCAACATGACAGGAGAAAAATAGATGCAAATGGCCTAAAGAAAACAGTAGTAGAGGATGTTGAAAGGATTTGGAGCTAAGGCAAGAGAAATTGTTCATAACTTTTGACTTTCTAAATAGGGGGAAAAGACGTCTGTAAAATTCTATAGAAAAGTTTGACTCCTTATGAAAAGCAAAGCGAATTAACGCTCGGACAAAGTGTTTTATTTTTAACTACTGAAATTGCTGTAAATGTGAAGGTCTTTTCTTCTGAAGAATTAAGCAAAGCTAAAGAATGCCTTATTAAAGAAGTGTAGATGTAACGCTATGAAAAACAAATACGTTTGCTAAATCAGAAAGAACAAATTTTGCAAAGTTCCAAGCTGTATAAGGCGCCTCTTTATTTAGAAGAGCAAAATTTTTTCAGAGTATAATTAATGAAGATAAATTTTTGTTCAGATGAGATGAATCCAAAAATTATTTCGAAGAAGTCAAAATTATATATATATAGCAGAGCTCGTTGTTAGGGGATAATATCTAAGACTGTAACATGTAAGAGCTGTGCCGGTTTCTATCCGCGAGTCTTCCACTAATCCTCTTGGGGAAACTATTCTTTAACTGTGATTTGAGTTTAAAAACAGCTTTCCGTAGAGTTGACTTAATTTTACGCTAATGTAAATGCTATTTAAACCAGGGGAATGGGTGTGTTAGGTTAATCTTGGAAAGTGAATCATTGAACGTAATTTTTAAACAGAGAGTTGTTCATATTGAAGTTAGTATTCAACTTTAACATATATTAAGAACAACGGATGAAATATAGAAGTTGATTTGAACAAGGCTGTTGCAGTACAGGAAGAAGTTGTCAAGTGATCTACAAGTGGATTAAGAGATAAGTTATTTTGAATAATCTTATAAGTTAGAATAAGAGCTTAGATTAAGATTACTCCTAAGGTTATTGAATTAGTTGTAAATTGCTCATAAAGTGATAAACCCTAAATAAAAGTAATTATTTTTAAAACAATGTCTGCTTCTTCCCTGAACACTCTTACATCTGCAGTCTCCGAGTTGCAGCAGAGAGCTACTCTCACTTTTTCACAAATATAAAATAAATTATTTGTCCCTCAGGGCAGACAACTGGTACGCGCAAAAATATTAAAAATATTTAGCGTGTATTGATTGATTGATTGATTGAATATTAACGTCGCACTGTTCAGCTACACGAGGGCTTTTGGCGACGGACCACGTAATTTTTGAACCATGGTCACGTGGACGACACCTGAACCCCCTCTCCTAACTACCACACCACACCAACGGGAGGACGTTTCAGCACAGATTTAACGTGCATTTACACGGCGGGTCTTTAGTGGTACTGGGCTCGAACCCGTGACAAAGCAAGCCACGGTCCGATACCTATACCACTCGTTATTTAATGATGTTAAATAGTTACCATACGACAGAATATCAGACTAACCACTCTTCACTTTCATTGGTGTAGACATCATGCGTATAGCCTTATTTAAGGGCACAGTGAAATGCGCAATTCATATAGAATTAATGTCTGCATGATCCACAAGAAAATTCATTTTGGCTTTAAGTGTTTTAATTCAAGGAGATAAAATTCTAAAACTATCTGTTCTGATAAGGCATCTACTTTTATAAATGTGCTAGTAAAGAGAAATAAAATTTCTTCAATACTATCAAATATGAAGTCTTCAAAAATTTTATTTCATCAGAAGATAATGCATGGAACTTTTCTTATGAACGCCACTGTCCCCGTGGTGGGGACAGTGGCGTAACGTATACCCACGCATTGCGGGGAGGAAGGCAGGTGTTCCAGGGGGTCCAAAGCCTGACTGACACCAAGTATGTATTTGGGCTTGAGGCCCAAAACCTGACTTTGCAGGGAGCCCTAGTATTCTTCGTTACGCCACTGGGTGGGGAGGCTTTTAACAGCGTCTAATGAGATCAATAAAAAGACTTTAAGGAAGATACTCGTCAGGGTTCAAGCAACTTTGAACAGGGCTGTTTTTAACCTCCTTGGCGCCATAGGCACTTCAAATTGTTACCCCTTCCCCAAACTATTTTTAGAGCTCCCCCTCTTTCAGTTCTTACCTAGGAATTTTCCCTTGACTATCTTACTCTTTCCTCCTTCTTTGTTTTTGTTCATTAGAGCGTCTGTCCATTATCCACGACCTATGGACTTTCAGTGTCCCGGACTGGCAATTGACAACCATAAGGAAAGGATAATGACATGGTTTGGCTACTCTTATCTATTTGTTACCTTACGGCAGTGCTTCTCAAACTTTCAATACTGGCGCCCCCCTTTTCAATCACAATTTTTATCGCGCCCCCCCTTATACATAATAATTTACTGAATGCAATAATAATGCACTTTTACGATAAAGCAACAATATTTATTATAAACCGTACAAATTCATGACATAAGTATTAAATTTTGTATATGTTACTTTTAAGCAAAAAAGTTAAGTAATAGGATAATTACTAAGTTATTTTTCCTTTCTCTGATTTTTAAATTGGAACATATTACAAAATGCGGTGGTTGCTTAGAAGACAAAATATAGATATATCAGCTAAATATAGAAAATGAACTCAGAGGGGTCAATTTCTTATCTTAAAAACTCCTTTCAAAAACTTTGCTCTGTAAGACAAGCCCATGGAAGTAGCTAATAATTATTAAACTTGTTCTTAATTTAGTATTAATTAATTAGTCATAAAATACTCTGTGCACCACTCATACATTAAAAGCAGTGTTTCTCAAACTTTCAATACTGGCGACCCAATTTTCAATCATAATTTTTGTCTCGCCCCCTGTACAACAATAATGTATTTACTGCAATAAAAATGCACTTTGAGAGAGACGCTAAAGTTACAATACGATCTTAATTATAAACCGTACAAATTAATACGATAAGTATATTAAATTTTGTGTATATGTAACTTTTAAGTAATATATATTTTAAGAAAATTACTTAAAATATATATTACTTAGAATTATGTTATTTTTCTTTCTCTAATTTTTAAATTGGAACAGATCGCAAAATGATGTATTTAATTAAAGATTTATTTCCTTCAGCATTCATTTCTCAAAGTACAAATGTCATTAGAAAAATAGTCTAGTCAATGTCGCTCTCTATCATATCCATCACATCTGGCATTATAGGGTACGTTTGCGTGAGTCTGGGCAACCTATCGGACGTCTGCGCAAAACATGTAAAAATGCTTTTCCTCGTACAATTCCAGTCAGTTTTGGTCGACTCGATACTCCTATAGCTACCGAATCTAGCTTGAATGTACATTTTTTTAAATTTCCACGTTAATTGTAATTCACGGTAATTAAGTATTTACGGCAGTAGATAAAACAATATCATACATACATTTTTAAGTCGTAAGCAAACATTCGACCATAATAAAGAATCAACAAGTACACAGACGAACGAGCATGGTTCCGAAAATTAAATCAAGGCGATCTTCTCAAAAATACTTAAATTTTGGATTTACCACTACTGAAGTAAATGATGGAAAAAAAGCCACAGCTCGATATGTGTTAAAACTTACAAATCTGTAGAACATGTGAAAGTTGTTTTTAAAACATGTAAAATCATTTAGCTATGTTGGCAAAGAATTTTAAAAATATTTTCTGGATGAGGACAGCTTGGTAGCAAGTTACGAGTGGATTAGGGATCTATTTCAAGATACTCCAGAAGAGCTCTCTCAACTTCCGAAGAAGAAATCTTCATAGATTTCACATCCAGTGAAAAATTAAAAGGCAATTTTGTGATAAATCGCTCTTGGAATTTGGGGTAGAGGTGGATGAGGAATTATCTGTACTGAAAACAAAAGCACTTCGTATACTATTACCATTTTCAACATCCTACCTTTTGCAAACCGGATTTTCTGCAGTGGAACCTTGAAGACAAAATATAGATCTCAGCTAAATATAGAAAAATAACTCTTTAAGTGTCAATTTCTGATATTAAACCTTCCTTTGAAAAACTTTCCTCTACAAGACAAATCCGTGGAAATCCCTAATAATTATTAAACTTGTTCTTAATTTAGTAATAAGATTGATTGATTAAATATTAACGTCGCACTGTTCAGCTGCACGAGGGCTTTTGACAACGGACCACGTAATTTTGAACCATGGTCAAGTGACGTGGATGACACCTGAGCTGGCACCCCTCTCTCCTAACTACCACACCACACCAACGGGAAAACGTTTCAACTCTCAACAGATTTAACGTGCATCGCTGTCCTACACGGCGGGTCTTTAGTGGTACTGGGCTCGAACTCGTGACAAGGCAAGCCACGATCCGATACCTATACCACTCGGCTATCGCGGCCAAATTCAGTAATAAGAAATAACTTATAAAATACCTTCTTCAGTACTGATACATCAAACGTATACTGGCTGAAACACCGACTCTTCGCACGAGTTCATTTTTTAAAAAATAAAACATTATTCTTGATATAATAGCTGAACTGTAAGGAGAGTAAAACTGTGTGCACGACATTGTATACAAAAATGTAAAATGATTTTTTTTTTTTTTTTTTTAGATAAATGCTATAATTGTAAATAACTGTTTAAAAGAACTGCAATTTTAAACCTCACACAATTAGCATTTAGAATTAATGTTAAATTATGAAAAAGAATATAAAATTCCGATGAAGAATAATTGTGTTATTTTTTAACATTTAAAGCGAGAAGACATCAAAATGTTTTAACCCGGGAGCAGGCGCGTACTCGATACTAACATTAATGGTAGTGCGGGGGGACTCAGTCATCCCAATCATTTGTTTAGAATTATTTTTACTGTACACGATACAAATTGGAATTCTAGTGAATATTTTAATTTATAGAAAATATATACTTACCTTCTTTCAAGGACTATTCAATTCTTTGATGATTTGAGAAAAATCCAATAAAACTGAAGTAAAATGATTTAAAAGTACAAGACCATAATAAAGGACGCAAATCAGACACTTTTCAATTATCCTACAGAAATGTTAAACCAATCAATTCTTTTCCAAATATCGCAAAACTCAATTATTTACAATTTCCCTAAGTGAAAAGCAAACGCATAAAAGATGGGAGGGAACTAATATTGATAATAACCATACCATAAGATTGAAGGTCAATCAAATGATTAGCAAACGTACTATGCAGCCTGGCTGAAAAGTGAATCATGACTTCCTTTTCTTTTTCTACAACTAATGTACAGTATTTCAATAATAATTACAGTGGTGAATTGTTTATCTTAGAATTTTTCTCATGGTCTGGGTTTCGTTTTTTTTTTAGCGAGTAATATTTTATGTTAAAACGTAATAAAAAAATTTCTCATTGAGGAAATTCAGCAAATAAAACAAAATGTTTTTTTTTTCTTTAATTTGGTTTTGGGATCAAAGATAGCTATTTGATGACGGAAAAAAGCCAGATAATAAACATAAATTATGTTAGTGTTGTTGTGTGTATTTTTTTTTATTATGGAAGAAAGCATTTTGTTTTACTTCTCTTTCCGTTTATTTTTTTAAAAAAATCTTTAAATTTTCGATACGCTCGCGCCCCCCTTGTAGGGTCATCGCGCCCCCCCCAGGGGGCGCGCCCCACACTTTGAGAAACACTGCCTTACGGTCATCTAAGACCTCCCACTCATCTTTTTGCAAATTAGTACAGTAAACTAATAAAATTGTTTGCGATTACAGTATCGAGTATACATTATTGTATATGTACTGTTTTCGACTTGATTATTATCATCTTTTTCATCGCTAATCACTTTACTATCTTTTACTTTTAGACATCCTCATTCTTTGTTGAGTAATTGTACTTGTACAACAAAGGTTCTCTTTGAGCTTTGATCATTGCAAAATCATTAAGGGCATAATTGCAATCAATTTTTATTGTAACATCATTTTGAGTGTATAGAAACATCAGTTTGTTAGGCTTTTCTTTTTCTATAGTAAATCTCATTTCACTCTTTACTCTCTTAAGACCAGAAATGCTTCTCTCATGACTCGCAAGGCGTTCGATACAATTTTAATTTTCTCTCTTTTTTGCCCTCCAACTTTTTGCGCCTTAGGCACGTGCCTAAATGGAAGAGCGGCCCTGACTTTGAAAACTTTTGAAATCATTGACCTCTCTCTTACGTTTCTGAAAATGAGTCAAAACCAGAACATCTTACCACCGGGAACTTTCTTTTAGTTGATCATAAAAATGAATATTCTTATAAATTATTTGAGCTATTACATTGTTCTGTAACTAGAGAAAGCTTGTTAAAACGTAAATAGTATCAAACCAAGCTTTTGGAACAATTTTGGAAGAAATTAAAGAATATCTACTCAATGTTGGAAACTGTATCATTTTTCAAGTCAAAGAGCCAGAGTAAAATTTAACGTTGCTGATGTTAGTGATTCTACAAAACAACACTAAATCCAAATTTTGTGGGATTTGGGTTGCATAGTTGAAGTTAGGCAAGGACATGTAAAATTGGTCTGATCCTTTTATGATAAAACTAAAAGAAATAAGTTTAAAGTCCCTGTCCAATTAATTTATCTCCTTGAACTTTCTAAAACGAACTGAGATATCTAAGAACTATATATTGCTGTTATTTGAATTCTTTTCATTTTTTATTTTCTTTTGATAGCACTTTAATTTGCAATATTTGATTATCTTGAATATTCATGTTAAATAATTTCATTATTTATTTATATGTAATTTTCTATTTCTATTTGAGTAGTGTACTTACGTATTACACCGTCAATAAATTTCTCAAATTTAGCGATACACAGCCAATAGTAGAAAACTGCTCTGGTATATGGCTGTACGGCGTAATCTTGTTCGAGCATACTATGACGGCATTTGGCGATATCTTTTGATTTGGCTATATTTTTTTATTTGTCAAAATATGTGGATGATATTATGCGTAAGTACAGCAAAAATCTGCTTACTCCTCCTCTGAACAACTGAATGTAACGGTTCGTGTTCTGAAATCTACCAGGCCTTATAATGCCGTAAATAAATGCTTCGTTTTCGTTAATAATAGAATGCCGTATCCCCATTTATGTTATTTGCTTATAAAACATTCATTATGAGGAGGACGATTAACTTCGGCTGATAATTATAGAGAACCTTGCAATTTTTAAAATTGCATAATATGACATTCAATGCAGCTCCTTTCATTTGCTCACTGTCAGCCTGAAAAGTAGAAATATATGATAAAAGACTACTCTTATTTAAAACCCAGATGCTTTATGATATGTGTCCCAAACATTCTAAGAGATCAACAATTATATCATTAAATATCACTGTTGGCTCATTTAAACCAATATCAGCTGTTGTTTTCGAAGCTCTTGATACAGGGGCGTAGCTACCGCCGTATCAGTCGTATCAATGATACGGGGCCCTCAAGCTACAGGGGCCCCAACGTGAGTAACCACAGTCCTACTAACAGGGCTCTCATATCTAAAAATGGACCCGAAGGAATTTTAATACAGGGCCCCCTTAGGGGATAGCCCAGGGCTGGCGTAGCCCTGGGGGCTACGCCAGTGTCCTGATATCTTTAGCCAGTACTTCAAAACTGCAAAAATTGAAAAATTCATTTGAGCTCAGAGGCTTTCCAACCACATACTTTTTAATAACATGGGTGAAGATAACTGTAAAAAATATGAGCTCAGTTATTAAAGAATGAGCTGCATTCATAACAGTGATATGCACAATACTTTTGTACTCGTTAATTTCTTTTGAAGATAGCTGTAAAGAAAAAAAAAATATGAACTCAGTAAAACTAAACAATGAAAGTGAAGTGGCGCTAATCCGGAGGTCAAAATCCGCGACCTATACAGTCCCTGGCCAAACTATTAGACGCACTGGAGTTTTTTTTATAATTAATTGTTCTATATAAGTTTATATGCGATACTTTCACGTTTAAACATAGATCTAATGGTTTTTAATGAGGAAATTTATTATATATTTTGTATTTGTATTTATTTTTCACACATGGCAACACAAAGTTAATAAATTATCACACGAACGTAAACAAGTTTAAAACTGCTCGAGTCGCTTTCGCGCCTGCTTCAGTTGCGGAAGTGTTTATGTGGGTTAATGTGCTTTGTTTGTTAATTTAGGAGTTTTATATTACGCAGTTATTTGTTTATTTCGTGTGCGGCGTTTCAATAATCAGTTTGTACACTTTCAGCACGGGTAAAAAAAGACGATCTTTTACCATGTAAGAAAGCAGAAGTAAAGGTCTTTGTGAATGCAAAATTGTTTTCAAACCGCAAAATATCACGAAGGTTGAAAGTTTCTGAAGCTAGTGTACGACGCATAAAGAAGAAAATTATGTCAGGGGAAGTATTGAGCCCCAAAAGAAAGAAAAAATGCGGCAGAAAGCCTATTTTCACCCCAAGGTCAGAAAGATCTTTAAAGAAAATTTCCTTTGAAAACAGATTTGCTACCACAAAAGTGATAAAATCACAACTACAAGATATTAATGTGAATGCTTCTGAACGCACTGTTTGAAGAAAATTTAAAGATTTAAATTTTAAGACCTGCCGCCCCGTCAGGAAGCCCAAGTTAACCCCTGCAATGAAAACAAAGCGTCTGAGTTGGGCCAAACAGTGGCGTGATAAAGATGTGGACTTCTGGAGATCGGTATGTTGTTATAACTTATTCACAAGCAAAGTGTTTAACCATTTTCTATGATTACAGAAGGAACAGCAAAGATGTTTATTATTATTTTTGTTTTTGACAAGTCTACTTCAGTGATGAAAGCACATTTGAAATTTTGCAGAACAAATCTCAGTTTGTGCGTCGTCGTCGTGGAAAAAAGTTTCATTCTGACTGTGTTGTTCAGACTGTGAAACACCCTACAAAAGTAATGATTTGGTCAGTCATCAGCGGCAAGAGTACTGGACGTCTGTACGTGGTTAAAGGTATGATGCGGCAAGATTAATACAAAGATGTCTTGCAAAATCGCTTGATTCCGCAGCTGGAAAAATGATTTCCAAATGGAGAACCATACATTTTTATGCAAGATGGAACTCCCTGCTATACAGCTCGGTCTATCAAAGCTTTTTTGGCAGAACAAAATATCCCTCTGTTGGATTGGCCGGGTAATAGCCCTGATATTAACCCAATCGAAAACGTTTGGGAGTTAATGAAAAGAGAAGTGGCTAAAGATGTAATTACAAATAAAACGCAGCTCTTAGAAAGAATAATTCAAGTGTGGAATCATCATCCTCAAATGCAGGAGACAGTACAGTCTTGCATTGATAGCATGCCGCGCAGAATTGAAGCTCTCATAGCGGCTAAAGTTGGTTCAACAAAACATTAATATTTAATTATATTTGTTCCTGTTTTCTTTCATGAGTCAATAAATACATATTTTTTCTTTAATGATGAGTTTTTATTTGTGATAATAATAGATTATTAAATGAACAACCAAAAAACATACACTGTATCTGATAAATACAAAAAACCTGTATAGTATCACCTGATAATTAATATTTTTCACAAAATCTTATAGTGCGTCTAATAATTTGGCCAGGGACTGTATATCCGAAGCCGCGTAACATACCACCAGACAAAAGTGATTACCTTTGACCGGTGGCTGATACTGACTTAAGAAGATACCGCTTCAAACTGCGTTCAGAAAAATGCTAGGCACAATACTTTTGTACTCGTTAATATTTATTTTTTTTGTGTGTGTGTAATTTTGTATTCTAGTAAATACATTACAAAATAGCACCAATTGGTAAAATTAAGAGCATCGTTTCATTATTTGTTGAACTATAATGTATTTTTCATATAGCCCTATATAATAAAAAAAATAATAAAACATCCAAGGGTGGTGTTGTACTATCACTTAACCATGGTTTAAAATTACAAGGTTCTCCAATAACTCTCGTGTTACTTCGATGATTATAAAACAAGTAATCAATGAACCAAACCATACAAAAATGAAAGAAAAATTTGTTTGCTTGTATTCCTTTTAAAAGACAAGAGAGTTTCTCTCTATCGTCATTTAAGTTTTTTATTACTCAGAGAGTAATTACTGTCAGTTTCGATGCACTTTAGAAACGTTCCTAATATATCGTGTATTAGTTTTTAAAAATATTTGTGAAAAATTAATTTTTTTATAGCTTCCTAAGTTTAAATGTGCTTAAAATGGAAATTAAGGAAGCCACGTCGTGCTATGTGGCTAGTCAAAAATTAAGTATAAGTGAGAGGGTAAGGAGTACTGTTTATGTTAGAGTATTAATGATTTTTTGACTCGAATCAACAGCTAATGAAAAGTTTTATAAAAATAGATAAATTTTGTTTAATTTCCTATTAAAAAAGAAGTCTTATTTGCTAAATGGCATGAAGATGCTAAATAAAAAATGTATAGATGATAAACTGTCGGGATGTTCATGAATATATTTTTTATAAACTGCCTGTCAGACGTAGAAATCGGGAGCAGAAATCTCCGTCTGGAAATCAATAATATAACGTTACAAATTACAAATAGAAAAATTATGCAAAAAAAAAAAAATATTTTTGTAAGAAATACGCACGGTATACTGAATCTGAGAACAGATCTTACTGTCATCGGTACACACCTTTCTTAATTGTTCGATCTTTGAGCTTGTGACGGATCTATTCTCGATCCTTCCACTAATCCGATTGGGAAATCTTTGGGCTATCAATTCGCTTTATTCACAACCAACCCTTTGGAAGAAGGAATAGTGATATGCAAATTAAGTTTACTATATATAGTCGAAGTTTTCTAGCTAAAATAGAGCGTAGGAGAGGAGATGAACCAGAAATCAGGTGAGATCGTTACTGACAGGTATCATTATTGAATTATTGTGAATAATACTTATTAGGAGAAAGCTTTAAAGTGACGATTGTTCACTGAGATTAAATTGATATTAGATTAAATCGGATGACAGATTAGATCCTATACAAAGGAAGGATTGAGTTTGATAGTCTCCTAATATTTCGTGTACTATCGTCGTTGTTCCACTTTCGCGGTTAGCACCGAGACATTCTCCTGCTGTTATTAACTAAATTTGTGTCGTTTTGTTGTGTGATCAATAAATAGATTGTTTGGATCATGGCGAGTGTTTCTTCTCTACCTCCCACATATCTAAGTGCCCAAGAAAGAGGTAAAAATCTCTCACAAACTCTATAACTAACTTTTTATAAAACTAAAATCTATCACGTGTGTGTTTTTGAAATATAATTGTGATGAGAATTTCGTCAGGCAAAAACATCGGCTTATGCTTTAAGAATTTTTATTTTATTTTATTGTTGAATGCAAAGCTATATTGATATGAAGTCGTATAAAGGCCTTCAATTCGACTAGTTACAAGTAGCGTGTTATAAATACAAGCTATTTGCAATCAAAGGCGCATGCGTTCTATAACTAAAAAAATATCAAATTTTAATTATTTTTTTTAATATTTTTTAAGCTATATTGTGATTTCTATATTCCAATTTATTAAGAGCAAAACAGTACTTTTTTAAAGGGGGTTGGAAATCTATCATCAGAACTTTAATACAGCATCCATATTATATTAGAAAATAAATAGTTCTTAAAAACATATGTTTATATATACAACATTCCATTCTTTAAAAATATTATGAAATTCTTTACATCACTCAAATGCTATGAAGAGTTTTCTGCAATATTACACACGTTTTTGCTTTGGAAAGTCAGAATTTTAGTATTGTAGGCAAACTTTTCCAGAGTAGTTTTTAACACTTAAAATGTGTGAGTGGATCTTATCTCTCAGTGCTGATATTTTTCTATTTTTGAGTTCTCTTGAAATAAATAACTCACCATTATGTGCTATAAAAAGAATCTTCGAAGGCGTTTCATTCTTCTTCGTTATTGTAAATCCTTTCTTAGAATGTTTAAATCTATCCCATGAGAATAGTTTAATTTTCTAGCGACCAATTTTTTCTTCAATTTTTACACTTAAATATATATGTTTTGTTTTTATAATCATAAAGCATATTTTCAGAAAATCTTATCTCTCGGAAATATGATGCTTCTATTGAATCTCAAAGAAGACGTGTTACACATAAATTTTCTAAAGTGTATAACATACAAAATCTCTACTCAAAATTTTATTTTTATGTTGTTTAATTTATTTGAAAAGAAATTGAAGCTTTTAAAGGCTTATTTTTTTTTCTAATTGGGCTGCTTATTGGTATTTTTTACCTTTGCAGACCTAGTTCATTCCCCAGGAGCTGGTATCCCTTTTTATTTCGGCACCACACATATAAGCGATACCAATTGCTGCAAATAATTTTGACGCTCAGTTTTCCTCAGAGGGAGGCAGGCATCTGAGCTCTGATGATGCGAAATTGAACAAAGGAATTTAATTTTTCCAAGGTCACCCAAGCCAAACGGGCACTCCAAGGGATTTTTTACATACTACATAATCATACGACATGGCCGCTGTTGATTTTCTGCATCATGAAGGTCCACCGACTTGGGCCGGGGTCGAACCCGCAACCTTAGGTGCAGAAGGCCAGCGACAAACCAACTACGCCACCCAGTAGGCTAAGGGCTTATGAAATGCATCATTCACTGATTTATTGTTTTCACCGTTTATTCGGCTAAGATAGTAAAGAATTAACATATCATAATAGCAGCAATCTAATTTTTTTGGAATATTTACCCACACACAAGTGAAGTTCTTTTATTTATTTAATAAATATTTTCAAAGTAGCGCATTTTTAACTACCCCTTTCCTATACTTTCCCCTTAACATTTTAATTTCCTTTATTCTGCTTTTTCTGTTACATTTAGTATGAAATATACGTTAAAGAACCCGATTATAACAGTGCTTACCAAACTTTCAATATTTGTGACCCAATATTCAATTAAAATTTCCATCGCGCCCCCTCCATATAATAACAATTTATTGAATTCAGTAAAACAATACTTTGACGCTAAACCTACAATACGAATTTAACCTCTTTTGTGCGCCGGCGTTCATAACCGCCTCACTCAGCCAGTGCGTTAATTGGCCAGACGTATATATACGTCTATCCAAAGTACTATCTTTTCTGTGAACTTCTATCCATAGAATTACTCCGAAGGCTTTGGGATGCAATAAAAGAACCTTGACAGTGTTTGCGAAGGATTTATTTATTTCAGAGGATTTGTGTTTTATTTATTCCTCTTCAATCCCCCCACCCACCAACGTGTTAAACTGTCGCATTGGGGAGTGAATCACGTAATTTTTAGTCGGCATTTAAGGGGTTAATTATAAACCTTAAACCTTACAAATTATCAAGATAAGTGTTAAATTCTGCATATAATTTAATATTTGACAAGTCAATGGGGTCACTGGTGATTACTAAAAACTTGTTCTTAACTTAGTTTTGTTAAATTAATTATAAAATACTGATATGCTTATAATCAGTGTAAATGTACTCTTTATTTTTTATTAAGTCAGAATATATTTTGTATGTTTACTATTAGTAAATTAATAATTTTTTTAAATAATCTTCTGTTTTCGACTTTTCAATATGCTCTCGCTCCCTCGTAGGGTCATCACACACCCCAGTAATAGAAATACTGGATTATAAGGATATACTTTAGTAAATTTTTACTTTACAAAAATTAAAGTATTATGTACTTCAGAAGTAAAATAAAAACAAATATCAACTAGTGAAAGGATGAAGGACCAATACTAGGCGTTTCGAAGTTCCACATCCATTTAAAAAAAATATTTTTACTCGTGAAAAAATATATTTTATCTTTGTATTTCATAATCTATGTGGGAAGTAATGTTTCAAATTAAGAAGAAATGAAGAAGTGTTGAAATTGTATTATTTGTGCATACATATATACATACACGAAACGTGTAAATATTAAGCAAGGAAAATGTGTAATATGCAAGGAAAATGTTTATATTTGGAAATAACACTTACCTCTATCAGATAATACTTTATCAGGGACATAAAAGCTAGCGATAAAGAAAAAGCTATTCAAGTTTAATAATAAATAACTAACAAGAATGATATATTTTTTCAATTAATCATCCTTTATTTATGTATCACGGGAGAAAAACTAACTCAAATAAATCTGTTTATATTGTGAGACGTTTATATACATATTTTTTCTCAGCCATAAGCTAAACGAAAAATATAGGAATTGCTGTAAGAAAAAATATTACTTAAGCAGACAATTGTTTTACCATCAAGATTATTCCTACATCAATACGAATGTATCTGAATTATGAAAACAGATGCAGCAAAATAAATGAAATGCTTTCTTCGTGATATGCTTGGAAAAACAAATTTCTTCAAAAAGAATTGATTTCACCGGAAATATATGTATTTCATACATACAGAAAAAATCGCTGAACTGAAACTGAAGAGACTGACATATTTTTCGAGTAAAATGAATTTAGAGTTAAATGATATTGCAAAATAAATAAATAAAATAAAAAAAAGTAAAAATAATAAATAAACCTTATATTAACAAAATTAAGTTCATCAGAGTTTATTTTATTTACATAGATGTGTATAAATGCATGTATTTAATAAAAATCGATGAAACAAAAACATTCACAAAAACTTAAAGAAATTTAATACAAAATTTTCAAATTTTTTGAAAAAGCAGAACATTTATTGAGCTTTTAGAAAATAATCTAAGATTTTTCTTTTTGCATTGTCTTTTAACATCAAATTATTAAAGGTACCAGAACATGCTCGAAAGAGTAAACTGTCAAAAATAAGACTCTTGGTTTATAGGACATATATCTTTAAAAATTTTCAATTGAGCTTAAATTTTTTGGGGATTTTATTATAAAAATATTTTGATCATTCTGTAAAAATACAAAAATAAATTTTTGGTTCAAAATTTTTTTTTTCTGTTTAATTTAAGTTGGGCAATAATTTTTGAGATCTCATAATACAGGCTTACGTTTAGGTACCATTTTTTAAAAAAAGTATCTCTTAAATATGTAAAATATTTTTTGAACATATATAAAACAATAAACAAAATATAGTGAAACTATTTTTATAATAAAATATTATGATAGTTTCTTTAAAAGTATCATAAAACATTGTAACTTTGAAAATTTTTCCCTTTTTCACAAATAAAACTAATTTTTAAAAACCTATGTACAACTTTCCCTAAAAAAAAAACAGGTTCACTGTATGCACAAGTATCCTGAACAAAAATATAAAATATTTGGATCCATATAGGGCAGTGCATTTCAAAGTTTCAATATTCGCGACCCAATATTCAATCATTCTTTTCATCGCACCCCCTTCACACAATAACAATGTATTGAATTCAATACATTCAATACATACTTTGATGCTAAAAAATCCGATACGACTTTAACTTCTTAAGTGCCACCGGCATATATAAGTATCTTGCTCAGCCAAAGCATTAATTTCCCCTGACATATACATACATCTTTCCGAAGTACGATATTTTCTGTGCACTGCTATCCATAAAATTATTCTGAAGGTTTTGGAATGCAATAAAAGGACCTTGACAATGTTTACGAAGGATTTACTTATTTCAGATTATTTGCTTCTTTATCGTCCCCCAAAATATACGCGAGAAAACGTGTGGAAAATGGTTGGTATCGGGACGATAATAGGGTAACTTTTATTTGTGGCAGTTAAAGAATTTATTATAAGCCGTACAAATTATCAAAAAAAAAAAAGTTTTTTACATATACTTTTTATATATAATTTTATAAATGACAATCTCATTAGGTTACTGGTAATTATAAAATGTTCTTAACTTCGTATTGTTAAATTAATTATAAAATACATTGTGTAGCACCGATACATTTATAAGTGTAATATATCAGTGTAAATGTGTATTTAATATTTTATTATGTCAGAATGTATTTTATTTGCTTACTTTCAGTAAATTATTTTTTTTTCAAGTAATCTTCTGTATTCGACTTTTCAATGTGCCTGCGTCCCCTCGTACAGTTATCACGCCCCACAGGTTGAGAAACACTGATATCGTGCAACAGTTTTTTTTAAAGTGTACCTAAAAGCAAAATATTATGCTTTGGAGAAAAAGTGAAAAAACTATAAACCTTTGTAAACTTTTATTTTTCATTTTTGTCAATTACTTTTTTCATAGAATAAGGGTTACACATTTTTAGGTTCAGAAAAATATGCACTATTTTAATTCTAAAATTGAAAAATCAATTTTTTGAATGTCTCTGATATCCTGGTTCCCTTAATTAATTTTTCGATATCATCCATTTTGCTATTCGTTTCAACACTAGAATGTACGTGTGAATAACTGAACATACTTTCATGACGTTCCTCATATAGGATGCTGTGGGAACAGGAGCTGCATTATTCATTTCATTCTCATCGTCGGAATCTGCATCAATGATATTTTTTTAACTTTGAACAAACTCTAAAATGTTTTGTTTTTGTCTGCCATAATTGGGATTACACGTTATCATCTTCTATTGCAATGAATTCTTCCGATAATACAGTCCAATGTGGCTGGTGTTTTCCTTATTTTGTTCATTCCCAAGAGGAAAATTTTTTCATGTTAAGCGATTTTCGTTTTGTGTTAAGAAAAAAAAATGCATGAAAATACATAATAGTTTGTCGGGACTGTTGTACTATTTCGTGTTAACCGATATTTCAACTTAAGTGTTTTCGCATTAATCGAATTTCATTGTATATTTACAATGAAAATTGGTTAACATGAAACTGAAGAGAATGAAATATTTTTTCGTGTTAAAATAATTTTACATTAAAGGATATTGAAAAAAAAATAATGCATTCAGCAAAACTGAATTTACTACAGTACATTTTATATACATAGATGTGTATTTATGCATGTATTTAATAAAAATCTCACAATAAAACAAAAACAGTTACAAGAATTTATTGCAATTTAATATAATTTTTTTGAAAAATAAAACATTTATTGAGGTTTTAAAAAATAATCTGATATTTTCTTTGCATTGTCTTTTTTAGCATCTATTTGTCAACAAATTGTTCGATGTCGTCCATTTTTTTTATTCTTTTCACTATTGGAATGCAAGTCTAAAGAGCTGTGCATACTTTTCACGATGTGCCCCATTTCGGATGACGTGAGTACAGGAGTTACATTATTCATTTTATTTTCGTCACCGAAATCTGAATCAATGATATTTTGTGAGCTTTGAACAAATTCCTAAATGTATTTGTCTACCATATAATTGAGGCTTTAAACACATTATTATAATCTACTGCAACGAATTCTTCCGAAGATACAGTAGGACAGTCCAATAATACAAAAACTTTCTCAAACATTTCGTCATATTTTTTCGTATTTTGTTCATTTCCAGAAGGAAAATATTTTCATGTATGCATGAAATACTTACTAGTTTGTAGTGACCGTTGTTTTATTTTGTGTTATCCGATATTTCGTCTTAAACGGTTTCGCTTAAGACGTATTTCACTGTGTAATGATTTGCTGTAAATATTTTAAAACTTATAAATTTTTTTTCTCTCTGTTATTGTTCTTTAAAAAATACTATGCATGACTAATATTTCCCCTATTCATATACAATAGTTTTTTTCGATTTAAGTTGGCTTAAATTCAAAATTATTTTTTCTCAATTGAGGTATGAGTTTCATTACTTTCATTACTAAAAATATAAAAGAAAGATTAAAATATGTCGTGTATCATTCTAAAAACAAAATAAAATATAACACGTATTTTGTGTGCTTCATTAATTTTTGTAATAACGTTATTAAAGAGCATATGTGGCAAGTATTTTAAAAAATAAAATCATTATATTTCTCAATTATTTCAGTAGATGGCAGCACAGCTTATAACAAAAAACTTAGGAAATAGATTTATAGATAAACTAGCTGGTATACCCGTTCTTCGCACGTGAAATGAAAAATTAAACAACACAGATTGAAGGAAAAAGAAGTTTTTAATGAGTTAATTTTATGTGAATTGAAAATTAAACAAAAAAAGCTTTTTGCATATCTCCGCTAAACAAAAAAAGAAAGAAAAAAAACACCTTTGTTAAATTTTAACTATGTAGATCTAATAGCCGATAAAAAGGATTTTTTAAATTTATAATTCCTCGTAACACTCTTGAGAGTCGATTTTTTAAAAATACCTCCCTAAGCTGATCTCTGCTCAGCAAAAGTAACACAGTGTTAAAAGTTTTGCGTAATGAACGCTTAAAATAGTGTAAATAACGCTTAAGTATCTGAAAGTGTAATACATTAATATTACTTTCTGTTGTATTTATTTTATTTTAAAATTGTAATATTCGCAAGCAACGCCGTTTCATAAATTATAATGGCGATTCAATGAAAAACATAGCAAAATGTTAACGATAGAGTCAAGTTGGCATATGCCTAGCTACTTTCGTAGCTCGAGCTTTATTAGAGCTTTGTAAGACCCGCCGTGAAGGGGAGGAAATGCACGTTAATACTTTATCCAACCGCATTATGATTTACTGCAGTTTTTTTTCATACAATTTTTTTTTTGTATCACTACATGTACAAATTAAGGGATATACATAAACAAAATACTCTACTTTGGAAAATTTAATCCGTTAGAGCTAATAAATTAATTAAAGATATTCCATTGTAAAATTAATTATGTACACCGTTCACTTAAAATAAGTAGTCAAATCATTTTCCAAGGTCTTCATTAACAGAAAAAAATCACAAGACACTTAAATTTTGACATTAACTATTTTTTTGCGACAAAAATAATAATATTTGCAATCCGCTGAAAACGCAATATCTGCTACAAAACTTTTCGCCTTCCCCACTAAAATACTCATCATAGAACCCGTGCTGCCATATATTTTGGAAGAGTGGATTTCAAAGAATATTAAAGCTAAGTATTGGTGGAATATTCCTGCTAAGTTGGTGTGGTGTGGTAGTTAGGAGAAGGGGGTGCCAGCTCAAGTGTCGTTCCCGTCACTTGACCATTGTTCAAAATTACGTGGTCCGTCTCCAAAAGCCCTCTTGTAGCTGAACAGTGCGACCTTAATATTCACTCACTCACTGCAAAAAATACAGTGCAGTAGTTATAATTAGATTTATTCTTAAAAATACAATATCTGCATATTCAATTAAAATTACAGCGTTATAATTAACTACTAACCACAAAAAAATTATGAAAGTTTGTCCAAATGATGTAGTGTGAAAGAGAAAGTTTATTTACTTTAAGTACCAGAAGCGATAAAAGTAGTTATTTTGAAAATAGATCAACTTCTTACTACCAAATGTGCATAATAAAATCATAAAAAGAACATTAAAATAAAGAGAGATTTATAACAACCTCTCCCTTCAAAACTTAGTTTTATTCTGAAATAAAAAAATAGGTATTATTCTGATCACAGGAATTAATTAGAAGCGAGCCCCTTGCGTAGCCGAAACAAAAAGAGTTTTTCCCAAGCAAAAGATAGATATATGCTGACGTGGGCTTTTCTGCAGCTTTTTTGCTTGCAGATGGCAGAATTTTTTCCTTCTTACTTGACAAATAGCGTTATATTTTGGACACTTTTTACAAATTTTTATAAATTATAGCCTATGGTATAATTTATAGCCTATGTGTTATTCTAATGTATAAGCTATATTACTGTAAAGTTTCATTAAAATCCATTAAGTTGTTTTTGCGTGAAAGACCCACAAAGATTTTCACAAACTTTCACATTTATAATATATATTAGATAATGGGTATCGTTTCTTAGCACACGTATAATTTATTTCGATAAATTTTTTAAAAATGTTTTTTAGTTGTATTTACAGCATTTTTTTTATTTTTCTACCATTTTATGTATTTTATGACTTAAAAAGTTTAATTTTATCACTGCAAATGAATAATAAATACCATAATGTCAAAAATACCAAAAGAGTATGAAACAACTGAAAACTGCATTTGCTATTTTCGGAAAACTTAAAAAATATATATATTTTCAAGTTTTCTTTCTCTCCTCTCTCTTCACATTGCAAAACCACGCATTTCTCTTGGAGAAGTAACTGATGAAGCTTTCAGTTTTACGTAAGACAATATAAATTCGGACTTCTTCTTTGTCACTCTTATCCCCGAGACTTAAAATTCATTAATTCAGTTCATAAAATATTTTGAATAGCTAAAACTTTCATACATCACATACCTCCTCCTTCTGTACGAATAAAATGGGATGTCATGTCATATGTAAGTAAAATGAGAGAGAAATGATTTTTTGTAAATTTGTGCAAAGTAGTATAAAAGAAACAATTCAGTTGAAATTGTTTATCAGTTGAAAAAGCGACTCGCTACTGAAACTACTTATAATAAATATATCATTCATAATAAAAGCAGTAGAGGCTTGCTTTTTGGTGTGTTGTAATATTTTATTTTATTTCACGAAGATATTTTTATTGTTCTTATATGTGCATTTTTTAAAACTTTGCTGTGTATTGAAGGCAATATTTTATCATTCTACAGACTTTTCAAAGCTTTATTTCATTAAAAACGTATACTTTGTTCTTATTATTTCCCTTCAAAATGTCGTAAAATAAAAAAGTTTCTTTTTTGCTATTGATATAACATATTTTTTAAACGTATGGATAGATGTAATCGTAAAATATAATAAAAGAAAAAAAAAAGAAAAGAAAAACATTATGGATGTGATAAATAAAAGTCCGAAATCATTACCAGTATTGTTAAAAAAAGGTGTAATTTCCATGCAATTGAACCCAGTTTTATAGTAATGTAAACTGTCCGTGACTGACAAAATTCCATTTTTCATTCCGTAGAGGATAATCAAAAGATGTAGCAATGTCTGCACACAACATGGGGGGAAAAGTACCCTGACACTTCTAAACATTTTTGAAGAAGAAATTTTTTCTTTTTGTATATTCCTACACAGCCATAGTTGATGCTCCTAAGAAAACCAGAAATATTACCTCGTAGAATTATTTCACTTTTTGAGCCCATCACAAAAACCAAACTAAGTGATTGATGATTGGATTGTGTTCAAATTTGCCATGGATATTTCATACCACCACTTTCTGAATGTTTATAAACAGTTTTGAGAGAATCACTAACTAAATTCTTCACTCTCTATACCTTTTTTTTTAATTCCTAATAGTCAACATTTTAAATATTTTTTAACACGTTTATATAAGTTTCACTTGCATGTAACGAAATCTTAAACTCGATTTTTACCCACTTTAAACAGGTCAGATTAGTTCGAAATTTTGCACACTTGTCAAGGACCGATGACAGTACAATAATTTCATAATTTTGTTTCATTGTCCTGATCAGTAAGAGGTGACCATTTTTTTTTCACAATGAAAAAGAGGACAAAAAATTTTAGAAAAAGTCACAATTTAAATACATGAAATGTTTTATTAATTCAAACAAAAATACGCTAACTACGCTTACATTCTTTTTAATTATTATCTTAAACGAGTATTTTTCGATTGAATGAATTTTTAATTTGTCAACATATCTTTTTCTAATATATTGGAAAGTTTGGGCAAAAAATATCCTTCATACTCAATTTTACGGTATGTAGCTAAAATATTAATATTCAATTTTGATTTCTCACTAGTCGCTTCACAAAAATCATTACCAGCTAAAAAAAACTCTTTCAACTGCTGCATTAGTTCCAGGGCAGCACAACGTAAATTCAACAAGAATAATTATAGTTTCATATAGAATGTGTTCATTTTTGAAATGGTTTAAATAATTTCAGCCACATATTTACCAATTTCACAGCATGTTGATTTTTCAATTGTTCTAATTTATTAGAATTTAAATATACATTCAGTCTTCTCTCTACTTCAAACAGACCATTGCCATCGATTTTAATATAAAAACTCAGCGTAATTTTCTATATCTGCCCAATTAACTTGAGACCAAGTCAAAAAATACCATTGAAAACTGTTATTCCTGTGATATTTGTTTCAGACCATTCTTCGACATTTTGGAAACATGTTTGTTTCATCTCTGAATGCAGAAATAAGCAGATCAGTTAAAAATATTGAAAATGAGGACACTTTTCGAGGAAGGACAGAGCCTATAAAAGGATTACTGTTCTCCCTAAAGAAGGACGGTTGGTCACCTTATGATCAGGATCATCAAAAATAAGGATTTTCAGATTTGGCGATTAATTCAATTTGCCATTTCCACGTTTGGCGACTAAAAGATTAAGGTGCCGATCTAAAAGCGAACGGGCTTGTGGTTAATACAAATAAAACAAACAAAATAAAAAAGTTCTCTCTTTATTTGAGAAATGGCAGGGTGAGTGCGTCAGCAATTTCTAACCGTAATGTAAACATTTGTCAAGTTTTTCTGAAAATGGAAATACAGTGGGTGATCGGTTAACGAACATAATCTGTTCCAAGACTATGTTTGCGATTCGAATTGTTCGTTAACCGATCATCGATTCACCATAGACTTCTATGTTAAATCGATTAATTGGTTCTGGAGACCCTAAAAATTAAATTTTAAAACATGTATAATTTCTTGGTAAGTTTTTAAAAAAATAATACATACATATAGTCTTGCATATTAATCAGTCCTTTTCATTTTTTGCTTACGGGACGTTGAAGAACATGTCCAATGTCGATTGCTTTTCTCTCTTTTTCAGGATTTTCCGGAAGTAATGAATAGCATTGTCGTAAAGATCCCCAACCCTACTGACATCAGCTTGGTTTGGGTGCCATTCTAAGACCATTGCTCTGACATCCTCCCATTTTTTCAAAAGATCTTTAATGGCAGATGTCGGCATTGGTCCTCTTTCGTCTTCCTCTTGCTCAGAGGGAGACCCATTTCATCGTGCTTCTTGGTGTTCTTCATTCAAAATTTCTTGGAATTCTTCTGTCGTCAGTTCATCTTCGTGTCCCATTATGAGCTTTTCTATGTCATCCTCGTTCACCTTCAATTCTAATTCCTGATGGTCTAATTTGTATGAATATTCAATTGGAATTTTTTTTCTATAGAACTTTGAAGTTTAATAGGTAAGCAACATAATTCAGGAGAGATGAAAAACGATTTTTAGTACGTTTCTCATACATCACGTATTTTTACGGCGGAAGCGCGTCGTAGGCATCTTTATATTTTATAGTCTGCATTGTTTGAAAAAATTAAGAATTCACTTAATTTATTCTCCATGTCAGCAAATCCACTCACCCATAACTTATCAGCTGTCAGAAAGTATTGATATTCATATTGAAATTCAAGTATTCAAGTGTGTATTGATTTTAGTCATAATAATAATTATTAAATGCCCTTTAAATTCATTGTTAAAAAAAAGTTTCATTTAGTAATTATCAATACTAAGCATGCTTTAAACATTTATCCTTTCAGTGAACTTATTTTGTATGCAAAATGATAACAAATTTTTAATATTAATTTTTCTTCAGAGCCGAGAAGTGTTCATTAGAATTTGTTTCGTTCATTATCCGAATATGTGTTCGTTGTCCAAACACAAAAAATCTTTCTTGAAAGTGTTCGTTATCCGAACACAAACATCTTTCGTGAAAGTGTTCGTTAACCGATTTGTTCATTAACCGATTTGTTCGTTAACCGATCACCCACTGTAATAATAATAAAAAAGACTCGTGCATGTGAAAAAAAATAATTTATGTTCTAAATGCTAAATATTTTTTATTTTTATAAAGCAGTACGCTTAGAAGTGATGATACGAATTAACATTATTGCAATACGTTTAAAAGGTGATAATACGATTGACACATTTAATATTTCTTCTTAGCACAATTTTGTTAGTTTGACCTGTATCTATAGAGACGGAATCTTTGAAATATAACGGTACGGAACTCATCCGAGGCTCCGTAAACGGAGAGTATAAATACCCTTCGGACCCGTTAATTAATATCCATTGAAGAGCAAAATTTATTCCAGCAGCCACGTAATTCCGGCTCCAAATATCAAACTAAAGGATAAATTCAACAACAAATAAATGATCGTTAAAAAAACTAAAAAAAAAGCAAAAAAAAAAAAACAAGCTTTTTTATTGTAGATCAAATTAAAAAATAAATTATATGGTTTTAAAAAAACCTAAAAATACGCTTTAATAGAGAATCGATTAAAAAGTGAAAAAAATAATAATTCTTAATATATATATATATATATATATATATATATATATATATAAGAATAAAATGATTAACGAGAAAATTAATATCATTGAGGTAAAAGCGTGGGGGTGCTCTATATTAATTGTTATAATTTCTTACTAGTTCCGTTCCGCAATGCTGAGTTAGTGTAAAAATGTAGTATAAATCACATCCCCACACTTTTACCTCAATGACATTAATTTTCTCGTTAATCATTTTATTCTTATATTAAGAATTATTTTTTTAACGATTTAATTCAATTCTCTCTACAAAAGCGTGTTTTTTGTTTTTTTTTAAACTATAATTTATTTAATATAGAGCAGTATTTCTCAAACTGTGGGGTGCCCCCCCCGGGGGCGCGCTAACCCTGCGAGAGGGGCGCGAGCATATTGAAAATAAAAGGTTTTAAAAAAATAATTTTTTGGAATGAAGTAAAACAAAATGCTTTCTGACATAATAAAAAAATACACATTTACACTGATATAATTTATTTTTATCATCTGGTGATCACCAAAAATAAAAGATTCCACTTCAAACGCTCATTAGCCATCTTTGATCCTATAACCAAATTAAAAAAAAAATTGTTTGCTTTGCGGTCAATATGAGAACGATGAGAGATTTTTTTTTACGTTTCTTTTAACGATATCAAAGGATGAGAGATTTTTTTATTACGTTTCTTTTAACCTAAAATATTACTTTAGCTGACCTTCGAACTCACTGGTTATCTCCGTCTTTTTTTAGGGAAGCTGTAAATATATATAATATATTTCTGTTTAATCTTTTTCTATGTGAAAGAGTTTTATGATAAATGGATAAGCATGAGTATTTGAAACATATAATGCATATTAAAAACGTTTCACAGAATTATTTTTTAGAACATGCTACAATTTCCCCATGAACAATTTTGTAGTTTTGATTGCTGTGTTGTACGACTTATTATGGTTTATAAATGTAAATAAGCAGAATATTAAAAAAATGGGCATCTGTGATCCCTATTGAAGGAAGTTGAAACTGATCAAGCAATTGAAGAACCTACTGAAATAATGCATATTAATCAAAATATAGCGAAAGTAAATATCAGAAAAGCGTTAGACATGAAACGTTTGAGTTGATTTGAAAATTTCAAATGCTGCCTAAAGATCTCTATGAAGAAAACTATGAAGCCATAATGTAGCACTTTGCCTTGTCAAAAAGACACAAAGAAGAAAAAGTTCAAAATTCTGTTTGTAGATCATCAAACAACAGCAAAACTTCAAAAACGTGAACAAAATATGACAGTTTAGCTTGAAAATAACGTTCCTGTGTTGTTAGCGAAAAGTGTCTGTGATTTATGTTCTTTATTAAGCACACGCACATTTGGAACATTTTCTTTAGTTTTATTGGATTTTTTCTCAAGTTTTCTAAGAAAAATTGAAAAGTCCTTGAAAGTAGGTAAGTATATTTTCCCTTAATTAAATTATTCACTGGAATTGTGATTTTTATCGTGTTTAGTAAAAACAGCTAAAAATAAATTATAGTTTTAAAACAAATTATAAAACACGCTTTTATAGTGAATCGAACCAAAAAGTAAAAAAAAAATATTACTTTAAAGTAACACACACAAAATTTAATACTTATCTTGTTAATTTGTACGGTATATAATTATGATCATATTGTAGCTTTAGCGTCAAAGTGCATTATTATTGCATTCAATACATTATTATTTTTAGGGGGCGCGATAAAAATTATGATTGAAAATTGGGTCGCCAGCAGTGAAAGTTTGAGAACCACTGATATAGAGAATGAAGGAGTAAAGAGCTTTTTTATTTGTTCTTTTTTAAACTGTGAAAATCTTCGTAACAAAGACAATTAATCAGTGAAGTAACAACTTTTAAAATTAAATGTGTGCATATTTTCATTCTTAATACGTTAACTGTTATTGGCTAGGTGTCGTAACTGGTTAGGCGTCGGCATCGTGCGCCAAAGTTGGTGGGTTCGTCATCAGCCAGGTCGGTGGATTTTCATGATGCAGAAAATCGACCGTGGCCATGTCGTATGATTATGTGGCACGTTAAATATCCCAAGAGTGCCTGTTTAGCTTGGATGTTCTGGGCAAAAGAAAAATTCTTAATACAAGTTTGCATCGTCAGAGCTCAAGTGCCTCTCTCTGGGAGGCATGAGTGAGTGAGTGAATATTAACGTCGCATTGTTCAGCTACACAAGGGCTTTTGGCGACGGGCCACGTAATTTTGAACCATGGTCAAGTCACGTGGACGACACCTGAGCTGGCACCCCCCTCTCCTAGCTACCACACCACACCAAGGGGAGGACGTTTCAGCTCTCGACAGATTTAACTTGCATCGCTGCCCTACATGGCGGGTCTTTAGTGGTACTCGGCTCGAGCTCATGACATGTCTGCCATGATCCGATACCTTGACTACTGGGCTACCGCAGCCCCCCTCTGGGAAGAAACAGGGCGTGTAAATTACATTGCCGCAATTGGTATCTACTTATACAGTGCCGCACTAAAAAGTGATACAATCTCCCGGGGTATGTGCTATATCTGCAATGGTAAATACCATCCTCAGACCCATTTGAAGCAAATAAACGTTAACAGATTTAAACATTTCATATGTTGATTTCTTATCCTGCTGAAGACATTTACGTTTAACTGAGCATTTGATTTTGATACACATAATAAATAATGCCATGAAAATTGTAAAGTTAAAGCTGTGCAAAACTTTTCTTTTAGAGTAAAATAACCTCGTACTCATTAAATTGATGTAAATTTTTTAAAAATATATATGGTACCCGCGATTGTCGAATGGTTACGGTTGTAAACATTATGGGGGGCATTCAGGGTTTCTTTCCCGGGAAATCATAAGATTTCTGTACTTTTTCTATTCCCGGGAATTATACTTCGTTCCCGGGATTTCCCGGGAATCTATGGTTTGATCAAAATATTTTTTGTTTGTATACCAAAAATAGTTTGTTGGCAATTCTTGAAAGATTTTTAGAAATAAAGTCAGCAATTTTACAAGCATTAATTGACATTAAAGAAGAACAAATGATGGCGAATGTAGAGTTTGAATCTTTGACTACAATTGTAAAAGGCTTAAAGCCAGTAAAAAATTGGCTTAAAAATTGTGCAGTCGAAATGCAACTTGGCTAACTGAAGAAGGTGTATTTTTTCTTTCATTATTGGAGAATTGAAAGAACAAAATTCAGAATTTGCGAAACATATGAAATATTCTCTAATCTAAGGAATTAACGAGAGACGCAACGTTAATTTAATAGGATTAATGCAATATCTGAATTTTAGGAGAAAATACGAAGCAGCTGCAGTTACTGTTGATATTTCACGATTTCCTGATAAAAATTGTTTGGTTAGACAAGCCCAAATGAGAGAGAGAGAGATAGGGACAAGGCTTTTCTGCGAAGGAGATGAATCAATATCCAACTCTTCGCACTCAGAAGAAGAGAGCATAGAGATTTTGAACGAAAAACCCCTGAGAGACGTTGGACGAAAAATTAGAGAGGGCAATTTACTCTAAGACAAACGTTTTATATTGTTCAACGGAGAAAAGCATTAGTTTCAACAAAATCATGAAACAAGAGATGCAGTTGTTCGACTTGTCTGAAAATACATCACCAAACATTGTAAAACTATGTGAGACTTAAAAAACAATTCCTCCAATGTCAGTTGAAGCCGAGGGAGCATTTCCTGTTGCTAGATTGTTTGTCACAAAGCTTAGAACTAGACTGAGTGATAAAAGTATAAATTGCTTATGCTTTCTGAAATCCAATTTTAAAAATGAATAATCAATTATTATACATTTTTTGTATTTTTTACCTCATTATATAAATAAATAATAATTTTGGAATTTATATATCTATCCTTATTTTATATAATTATTATTGATTTTATTTAAAATAACTTGGTTTTAAATTTCTTGAAATTTTGATGTATTCCAGGGATTTTTCGGACATTTCCGGGAATGGAAAACCTCGGGAAATTAGAAACCCTAATGGCGTTTTATTTGTTGAATAGGGGGTTTAAGTCATGAAACCATTCAAGATATCGTGTAGAGAGTTTGATACTTGCTAAATTTTTCGAGCCTTGAAGTCTTCACATTGGCGTGGTGTGGAAATCTGTAGAATGAGGTACCAACTACGTTACTGTTCTCGTCACTTGAAGGTGATTCGAAATTATGAGGCCCTGGCATGGTTTCAATATTTATAAACAATACATTCACGTACGTACATCAGCAAATGAGTTACGAAAGTTGAAAATCTCAAAATATAATTGAAAGGAAATGAAAAATGCTTGGTAATTACTCAATAATCAATTGTAAAAGGAAACACGATAAAAAGAATTATGGAGCTAAATTTCCCAAAACGACATCTTCTGATATTTGCTTGTATAAAAAATGTTTCGCTCTAGTTACTGAAACAATTCCGGATATTTACATGAAAATTCATTCTGCATGATAAAAGCTACCGTCTCACTTACAGAAGAAAAAAACACTGTGGTATTCATGCGTGACATATAATCACTTATCTTTGTAAACAATACACTAATTAATACTTAAAGAGCTTTGTGTGTTTTACCCTGCCTATTGTTCGATTTGTTTGATTCTAATTCTGTTAAATAAAAAGGTAATGGTTCATGAAATCTCAAAGGAAAAATAAAGCATTTCTCAATGCTTTTTGGTATATTTCATCATTTAAAAATGTTTCCTTTCATTCCAAAATGTTTTTCATATTTTATTACTATAAAAGTAGATGTTATCTATTTAAGTTTTTCAATATATTTTTTTTGTGCATTCACTAAATTTTAAAACAAAAAATTTGTTTTCAAGGTGCAAAATAAAAATTCATTTGACCGATTGAAATACTATTGCGAACCTCTATATTTCAGAATTTTTCTTTACAGCGAACTTTTTTCTGGATCCAAAAACATTTCCCGATTTTTTTTTCGTAAAATAACCTCCCAATGGCGAAAATATTTTTTATTTTACAAACTTTTTTTCTTGTGATTCATTTTTTTTCAATCCATTTTTCAAGTATTTCAGGAAATTTCAAGTTATTCTCCCTTTTAACACATTTTATGGCGGTCAAAAATCTTGAACTAGTTTTATTAGGTGCCTAACTAGCCGAAAACAATAGGATTCTGGGCGTTTCATCCAAGAAGTGCAAACCTTAACCCACACTGTCCAGTGTACTAGAAACATCTTAGATATCCTCTTTCATCCTCGAGTTGTCTCATGTCTCCTTGTCATTGAACTAGTCTCCGTTCATTTGTAGTGTTGATCAGTCGAACAGGCAACTTCGTTTCTTGTAGCTCGAAAATGCCAAAACGTAAGTGCTTGAGCATCAAACAAAAAAAATTTTTTTTTCAGTAAGTGGACAAAGGCGTCAAGAAAAAGGATATTTCTTTAAAATTTGGTATTCCTCCTAACAGCTTATCAACTACTATAAAAAAGTGAGATAAGTTACAAAATCATGATTCTTCGAATTCTTTTTCAAAACTTTTAAGAACAAGTGTCTATGAAAATGTCGACTAGGCAGGTTTGAAGTGGATAGACACAATGCGAGATAAAAATGTTCCAATCTCTAGACCTTTCGTAATAGAGAAATCTCTTCCACGTACGAGGTCATTTGGATACGATTAATTTCTAGGTATTAATGAATAGCTAGAAAAAGGCAAGACAGTACAAGGAAAAATACGCCTGAAAAAATTTTCGTTGCATTGCAAAGATATGAAACGTATTATGAAACAAAATATTTTTTTGAACAAAAAAACTCAAACAAAATCAACAGATTTTATAAGTAACTAAATTTAAGGATGCATGTGGTAATGTATGTGTTTAGAATTTCTAGTTATAAGATAATGCATGTGTTTAAAATTATTTGTATGCTTTAAACTAGAAAATGTTCTTCAAATCCATTAATTTTAATATAAAATTAATTTTCCTAATGTTGAAAATACAGTTACCCTAACAGATATTTTGACTGTGTTCTATTTTTCACATTTTTAAGTTTTACCCGGCTTTTAATTATACCAATGGATTTCCAACAGTTTACATTTCTAAAATGTTTCAGAAATTTGATTTTGTAACTTTTTTATTAGGACACAAATCTAGAGACACGAAGTGCACAATATATTTTCAGAAATAGAACAAGAAAAGTGAATTAGTTTTAATTTCCACATCGTCACATTTCTTCCGAATTTTTTTTTTTTTTTTTTTTTTTGCAAATGTAGTTCTAAGTGCTCCCAAAGTTTCATTTTAATATAATGTACTAAAAATCTTAAGTCATTAGAATAAAATTTACTTTTTTCATCCAAACACATTCGGTGTAGAAAATTAAATCAAATTTGATGTTGCGCAAACATATATCGAAGTACATCTTTTCAGGGGTGGCTCTAGGGCTGGACAAATTGGACCCCTGCCCAGGGCGGCAGTTAGATCGAATTAATTTTTTTTGTTACAAAAAATTTGATATATTTTCTGAAATATATTGGGTGTGCTAATTTGGTATTTCATTTAACGTATCTTATTTTCTTATTTTGTACACTCTGTAATTTTAAAGTAAGTTTTCTTTTATGTTGAAACTTATAGGGTTCGAGACGGGAGTATATGTTAATTCATGAAATTTGAAATGCTAACAGATCGATCTTCCTCTAGTAACTTTCTCCTCATATCGGAGTGGGATCACAACGGACATTTTTTTTTTACCCATACGATACCCAGTGTCAGCTATCCAAAATGAAACAGGGTTAATAAGAGTTTTTGGTAGATTAAGAGCCACAAGAGATATTTTATTTTAGCCTTGAGTGTAGTAACTATAAGTTAAAATAAGCACTTGTGATGTCCACCATCAGTAGACTCTTTTTCGATGAACTTTGTTCTGCTGAAATAGGCAATTCATTTTCTTACATTTTACTCGTTTGAAATAATAACAGGTAATTATGTCTTTAATTCCGAATTATTTTGTATTTTTTAAGACTTAAAATAATATATTATTATTATTATTATTATTATGCTGCCTTTTTGTTCGCAAGAATTATTCAAGTTTTATAAGTGTGAACAATTTATCCTTCTTAATTATAATTTTTTTTTGCATTGGAGACGGGGGCGGCATTTTCCATTTTTGTCCGGGACGGCAAAATTGCTAAAGCCGACCCCAATCTTTTGTTTACCATCTTATTATAGATCAGGGATGGCGAATCGTTTTGAGACGTGGGTCGAATTTTGTTCATATTTTCTTAGTACTAGCTCGTGGGTAACTAATGCCTATTCGCACCAGAGTTAAGTTTAAAAAATTTTAACAGAGTATTTTTAAAACTAAACATCTCTTTAAAATTCAATTGGCTTAACGGATAAAAATGGGCTTGATTTGATGGTTTAAAAATTTTAGTGGGGTTAAAAATTCTTAAGTGTTTGGTGCAAATTGCAATAAGTGTTTGAATGAACAATGAGTAACGGAAATTACATACAATATATATTATGAAATATTATTTATTAGTATATATATATATATATATATATATATATATATAACAAAATTGATTATAAAGTTTTTAGAGTGAGAAATCTCTCTATTGCTGTTTATTTTCAAATAGTTTTTTAAAATTAGGTTCATATTTCATATTCATTAGTTTAATGTATTACGCAGTTCATTTCCTGTCAAGTCTATTTCCATTAGAAGATTTTACAAAGTTCATTGAAGAAAGCAATTTTTCACACGTATATGTAGGCCAAAACATCATTAAAAGAGCATTAACTAGTTTTTTCTTTGATATAAAATTAATTAGTAAAGAATTTCATACGTTTATTTTTACTGAGTTTTCCTTTTACATGAGAGGTCAACTCTTCATATTTTGTTTTCCACCCTACTTTGCTTCAAAACTCAACTAATTGCATTTCTAAATTATCGATACCTAGCCACATAAATTCAGTGAACTCCATTGTTTCAAATCCTGTTTTTGTATGGATATAAAATAAAGTGTGAAATGTATTTTCCAAACTTTTAAATTGATTTAATCTCTCCTCAAAACCTTGTTTTACTTCCTGCATGATCATTAAATATTTTTGATTGTATTTTCTTGAATGTCAATGGAGCTTTCAATAATTATAATTTCTTTTTAAAATTATTTTGTAATTGAGGAAAATATTTCCTGAGTTTCATTCCCAAATTCTTAGTAAAAATGTCAAGTTTCGTCCTAAATATTTTAATATTTTCAAACATCATTAAAACAATTGGTCCATATCCTTGAAGTGTTTTATTCAGTTCATTAAAATGCTAAGTGACGTAGCATAAAACAGTAAATTTAACCAACGTATACTGGATATTTACTTGAAACTATTGTCTTTTTCAATTAAAAAAGAGCTTTTCTTCTAACAACGTTACAAAGCGATTAAGGACGACCTAAAGTAAGTCATCGCACATTGTTGTATGTCAAAATCCCTGAATATTGGTATTCAATTTCCTCTAAGAATTGTGCAAATTGTCGTTTATAAAGAGCTCTTGCGTTTGTAAATTTGATTATTTTTATTACAGTGACATTACACTAGAAAGTGTTTTTTAAACCATGTTTCAGACATAAAACTTGCTGGTGTATTATACTATGAAATTCAGTCAGAGAATGTGAAATATTTTGTTTAAAATACTGAATGAATCCAATGTTCTCCCTAGCATATTAGGTGTTAAAGAAATTATTTTTTGTGAAGGTCAATAGTTATTTCTGCAATACCAAATTCTTTAAAAATATCAAGACAGGTACACTTCCCTTTCAAATCAGCAAACAGTGTAAGACTACATTCAAAAACGTAAAGAACAGGCTTTAAATATAGTTATTTGCTTTGGTTTGCAGATTTTTTTTTAACAAACAAAATGTGAGAAAAATTGCACGCTTTAGTTGACATTTTGTAAACACACTTTAGTTTTATTTCAAATACTATATACTTTCATATACATTTGATGTCATTTGCGTAACTTTGGAGCTGTAATGATCAAACTGAAGGTTATGGACAGCATTTAAATTGCTTTTGTGTCAATGAAGTGCATGAAAAAGTACAAATAGAATATAAATAATCCATACAAATTAGAAAATCTAAATAAACTGATGTAAACAAACAAATTGTTGCTTAGCAATCGGGGGTCAATTAAAAAGCTTGCATGGTCCAGTGTCTGACCCACGGGTCATAGGTTCGCCATCACTGTTATAGATAATAGTAAGCACAATATATTATTTCTATTTTAATTATTATTAAATAATAATCAGTATAAAACCTACCCTGATTTTTATAGTATTTCTTTGTTTTCTCCTTTATTTTATGTTTTAAAAAATCGTAAGAGGTTTTAAAAGAAATTTATATACATTAAGGCTGTCTTCGGCTAATGTTAAAGAATAGGACACAAATTTAGAATATTTTTTCAGATATAAAAGAATTCAAACATTAATATTATATTCTGGCTTCACTATCCTGTAGATAATTCTTTATTTTATCATACTATTCATTTTTATCTAATTTGTATATATATATAATACTTTTCTTTTATAAAATGTGTTTCTCATTTTTTCCTATACCGTAATGCTAAATAAGCTATCTTTTACATGTTAAAAGGAAAAACTGATTATTTATGAAATATTTTGAAATTTTAAAAACATTATATTATGAAAAAATGTATGAATTACAATGTCACAAATTTTTACAAAAATTGAGGCATTTTTTCTGTTCGAAAATGTGATCCGCGGTAAGTCCACATTGTCGTATACATGGCGAAAACAGCCTAACGTTTCAATATAGCTTTTGAAAAATATCAAGATCCAAACGTGCTTACATGTAAGTAAAAAAACAAAAACGTTTTAATTCATTTCTTCGAATACTCTTTCTCATTGTTTTCTTATCAACAATAATTTTTTGCATTATATTTTTAAAAACTGCACATAAATTGTAATTAAAACATAGTTTTTTTAGTGTCTCTTAACTGATAATCGACCAAATCTGTTCTTCAAAACTTGTTAGCTAAAAATTCCTGAACTGATTACTGAAACTCAAAACGAAGTAAAAATTTGGGAATTTCATTTAGAAGTTTTTGTTGCTCAAATTAGACACATCTGTTGAATTTCTAGCTAAATAATTAAAAAAACCCCATCTTTTAAAAATTTTTTAATTCAGAATTTCACACTGACTACTAACTTTGATATCATGTCACGAAAAGTTCCCCTGGGATATTCTCCAGTTTTTAAGATATTTTTTTCCATCCCCCCCCTTTTATTTTTTGGAACTCAATTAAAATTTCCTCAAATACTTGAAAGATGAGTTTCAAATTTCAAACTGATTCTCAACTTCAGAAATTCTATTTTGTGATCTATAAAGAATCAATATACTTTAAAAAAAGTATTCTCAATTTCTTTTAACATTAAATCTTGCATCATGACGAATGCTTTTATGTACCTTTTAATGTTAACTTATTCAAAAAGTCTTCTGTCTTCTTATATTTTCACTACTGTACTGATGATAAAATGCAAGAATAAATGTTTTGATTTAAAGATAAATTATACAAGCATATGTCATAAATAAGTAAAAAAAATCCGTGTCAAATTTAGCAAAGAACAATTTTAAGTTTTAATCACTGACGAGCTGTGCTTTGATTTATATATAATAAAAATTCCTATTAAATTTTAAAGTGTTATCACACACACACAAATATATCTTTATTACTATTATAATTAATATATATATATATATATATATATATATATATATATATCTTGTTTTACAAAATATAAATAATCTCAAAGTTACAGCTATTTAAAAATTGTAAGAAACACCTAATTAATTATTTAAAGTTATGCTACAAGCATGGCTATGATTTACCAGATCGACTTAATTTAATATAAATATATATTAACCATATAATAAAGGTTGTTTAAAAATTTTAACAATAATTTGACTTAAATGTTGTTATGAAGTTTCAAAATGAACATAGTCCTTAATTTAGATTCTAAAGAAAAGCTTATTGACTTTGATGGTAATGTAGTATACGGGACAAATATAGTAAAAGTATACCACACATGGAGAATCTACCTACAATAATTTAGCAAATTTAATATTGACGATTTTTATCTAATAGATATATTGATTAACTAATTGATCTTAGAAAAAATAGTATGTTTATGTCTAAGTTTACTTTTTGTCCTACTTAAGCCGGGTTAAAGCTAACAATAGCTAACTTACAATAGAAAAAAAAATCCTAAATACAACACTTTACATATACCATAAATTAAACAGCATTATTCTTAAAAAAAGAGATGCTTTAAAAAAACATTATTTCAGTTTCATTCTGGGAAAACAATATTTATATATATATATATATATATATATATATATATATATATATATATATATATATATATATATATATATATATATCAGTATATAGAAATATAGTTCTTAATTATTAGCAGCGTAATTATTGTTTTCTTAATAAAGGTAATGTTAAAACCAATATAGTTAAAAATATATAGTAAATACTGCTTAGAACACACTCACACACACACATGATTTCCTAATTAAAATTCTATATCATAATCTTGTGTTAGTAATAAGTTTAACATTAGTTTTATTTAATTTATACCTTAATATTTATTATTGACTTCACATTATTATAAATATCGCTACTAGTTAATTTGCTTTGATAACTTTTGAATTTGTTACAATTTTTAAAATTTTGCATATATTCTTCTTTTAAGTCGAATATTTAAATTTTATATATTGTTTTCATATTTCTATGCATTATATGCTGTTAATTACATCAAAGAATATACTTATTAAGAATTATTTCCCGAAATAAAGTCACTTTGTGAGGCAAGTAGTTTGTTTTTAGAATATGATGTATATTCTGTACAAATTAATTTTAGTATTAGTAATATTTTTGCATTATTTCTAATTGTGTTTTCTTTCCTAAATTTTATTTCAGTTCAGTAATATAAGCAAATAAGGAGGAAAAAAGGGGTTGGGGCCTTAAAACTTTATTTAACTTAGCAATCATGGAAATAATTTTACGAGTTTGCTAATATATTACTGAGGTTATACTGCTTTGTTCTGTACCGTCTCGCTATTTTCGTGGCATTATATTGTTATGTTGATCGGGGTTCGATGATTTTATGCAAATCAGTCGCAAGTAATAAGACAGTACTTTAGGAGTGATGGAAATTTATTGTTGAGAAAACAATCCTTGATATACAGGATTCAGTAGCAAAATTCACAGAATAAATATCAGAAGGTCTTTACTCTTTCTACACCACTCAGTGTCTAAAATACATGCATGTAAAATATTATTCACAAGCACCGCTAGTTCTACTCGACAGCCGAGCTAATCGCTAATCGACTCTTCAAGGTCAAGGAAAGACTACTAATCCCTAGTAAAAACAATACTAACTCAGTTTTGGAGAGCATCCCCATATTTATAGCTTTCAAGGAACCTTCAAGAAAAATCCACTTGCGTCATTGATCGTGAAATTAGTGTATTTCTCCACTAATTTCCAGAAGAATCCATAAGGTCACAAACTTAAACATAAACGCCAAAAATGATGCCATCTTGGCTCTATCACCAAGATTTGACCAAGTTCCCATTGAATCTCCATTATAACGTAAGGGATAGCGTTTCTTATATGAATATTACAATTTTAACATAAATTAAATATAATATAGAGTAATATAAATGTATTACACATTCAAATACAAATCATTTACACTATTTTACACAAAATTTGTAACAATATAATGATACATATAATTGAATATTATTGAAAATATATTATCATTACTATTATATAGTAATTGTATGGTATTGAGAACAAAATGATTGTACTGAACAGAAATAAATGTTTACGCAGTCATTATGAACGACATTATGATCATTTTTCAAATTAAAATAATAAACGTTATACTACTTTAATTTGAAAAATAATCCGGTAAAATTAGTTGGTGGCAAAAAAATGCTTTATTTTTAAGATGATGCAAACATAGGTTTTGTTTAGAATGTTAAGACATCTGAGATCCGTATTATAATAAATAGGTAGTAATAATTAAATGAGGAGCTAATTCCATTTATTTTTGTTGCAAAATATATGCACAAGGATATCATCCATCAGTTTCCTCCTCAGTGTACAATAACACTCAGTCATTAATATTTCATTAAAACTTATTACTACTCAAAAGTGTATTAGGATCATTCATTGCTTTATTGTTTATTACAGGAAACAATAGATCAGGGGTCAACAACCTTTTAGCTGTGACGTGCCTAACCAATCTGCCAATAGGATTCAGCGGGCCACACAGCAAGACATTTTCGAAGCAATTCGACTCCTGTGATAATACATGCAGAATTAGAGAATAGAAGTCAATAACTTATATATTTACACTTTTATTGCATATTAATTTTGCCACATTCGAAGATTTTTTTTAAAATCAAAATAAACAGCCCACATAAAGTGTAACTATATCTTCAACAAAAATAAAAAAAATCTAAATTATACATGTATTATTTATTTTTAAACATATTTATTAAAATAAAAAATAGTCAACTTAAAATATAAGTATTTACCTTCATTACAGTTAAATAAAAGGATAAATAAAATTTTTATTCTGAACCCAGTGTTTGCACCGCTTTACATTCATATCGAAAAATCGTAGAATGTGTGACTTTCAATTTGACAGTTGTTAAACAATTTTTTTGAGGACTCGAAATGTATATCATATGAGGAAATATTGTGTTTACTTTGATATATAGAACTAAAAGCGGAAAGCAGAGTACATGCATTTTTCTTTCTTTATATATAAACAATTAAATCTCTCCAGAAAAGACATTCAATAATTTACAAAATAGCCGTAAATTTACCTTTAGAGTTATCTTTCAGATTTTATCGAAATTCCATAAATGTTCAAAATTCTGAAGATATCTGTCAAATAAGATCCATTACATATTAATCTACTTCCATCCACTCAAAAATTGACAAATTTGTTGAGTAGTGCAGAGTGCCACTAAGAATTATATCGCGTGCCATAGGTTGCCTACCAATGCTCTAGATTAGCGGTACTCAACCTGCAGCCCGCGGCCACATGTGGCCCACTCATGGCCCATTACCCTAAAAAATTTAACTATTCAAGAACAATGTATTAAAAATTTAGTGGGAAATCCTCTCAGTCAAGCAATCATATCGACCAATTTTGCTGTCGATGTCGTATGGGTGCGAATTGCAAGATTTTTTTTTCTTTGAAACTAATGGTTAGTAATAACAATTAACAGTGAAATAGGGAATGAACTGGAGTAGTGACCATTTTATGGGTGCAACTGATTTTTAATTACAAACAAATAATACTGATTTCAGTCTGGAATTAAGTTAAAACTCCCCTTTGCGCTGCCATTCTGCATTTGATAAATCAATGTTCGAAATATAAAAATAAGAGAGGCTTTGTCAAAAGAAAAAAAATCATTATCAAACAGCTTGGCAGTTTTGCTTGTATGGTCATGAATGAAAATGAACTGAAACTACCCTATAACTCGGTAAAAATTGCATAAAAACGGAGAAATTTTTTTTCGTGTTTTGATAGAGATTAATATATATTAAAAGCTAAAAATGAGTTTTAATATTTGATCAATTTTCCACATTTTAAGTGTTCAATATTGCCTTGGTCTTATGGTGTTTTTCCATTAATCCTCATATAGCGGCTCGCATGAAATATTTGCCATATGTATATTTTTTCCTGCGGGAAAAAAAAGTTTAGTACCCCAGCTCTAGATTGCCAGTAGCTACACCTTAGCAAGGCAAAGAATAGTGATACCTTTATTTTGTTTTGCTTCCTTTTGCAAAATTTTGTATGTGTGAAGATACTGCACTCGATATACTTCAGTATTATTCTGCTGTTATAATCATCTGTTCCTCTTCCTTTCTGCTCACAACTAATAACGCCACTATAGTAGATTTAAAAGAATTATGTTAATATAAATTTTTGTATCTGTTATTTAATCGTAAAAAAGAAAAGATTTGAAATTAGTTGCATTCATTTTTGAAAAATAACTAATTCGGAAATTCTTGAAATTACAAGAAAACATCAGATCTGATGTATCAATGCAAACTTCCTTTTTTGTGAATCAGTTGTAAGCTTTTCAAAAAGTCATTGTTTGCATTTTTTATCTCTTTCTGATTATATCCTTGTATTATCACAGTTATGTTTTCTGCTGATAAGATTGCGAGAGCAATAAAAGAACTTACCATTTGAGATGACGAAAATAATGCACTGAAGGAATATTAAAAACGATAGAAAATGCTAAAAGAACGTCATCTCAGTAAATGTTTTTTTAATAAATGTGCTAAATTGGCACCGAAATTTGAGAAATTTTTATTCGATGTTTTTTTTTAATTCCTACTATTAGTTCACAATCCCCCTATATCTTGTTCAAATTTTCAATCATTAATAAAATACATTTTAAGGCGCTCAATCGGGCTGAAATTTTATATGCACGATTATTTTGAATGACAATACGGTAATTTAAATATAATTAATAAAAATTGATTAAAAATAATTATTGAAATAATTACAAATACAGCCACGTTTGCATCATTTTTGGTGACTTGTATCAAAACTTTAAAATGTTTTTTTTTCTCACACTGAAAGCTCTCATTTGAGCTGAAGTTTTCTATACACGATTGTTTTGCGTGACAATTTTTATAGTTCAATAATTATTAATTAAAATTAGTTGATTGAAACGAATTATTTAAAGAATTACAAATACAGGTACGTAGGCTTCATTTTTAGCGACTTGGGTCAAAACTTAAAAAAGATTTTTTTTCACACGTTTTAAAGCATTCAGTTGAATTGAAATTTTATATACATGATTGTTTTAGATGACAATACGATACTTTAATGATAATTAATGAAAATTAACTGCCACTTAATATTGTGATTCTGTCATATGTATATACATATTTATATTAATTGTACTTATTTGATAAAAAGCAATTAAAATAAAGTTTGTATTTATTGACCTAAGTAAGAAAAGACTTAATTTTTTTTATATTACTTGTAATGAATACATATTGAAGTCATTGCCATTCTTTTTTTCAGGAAATTAAGTGTACTAGGAAGAAGCATAATTTTTACTTGTTTATGTTCAACAATCTTTAGTAATTCTTTGACATTCTTCTACACTGCATTCCTATAAAAAAATGTTGCATAACAAATACATTGGATGGCATCGTAGACGAAATCATGTGGGAATATTTCGTCACCGGCACCAATTGCGAAGTCTGCTGTGACAATGGAAGTGACGAATCCTTTTCGAAATATGATACTGAAGGTTAGAGTAATTATAGGTTCATGTATGCATTTAAAAGTTTTTAATACTGGTCAAATATATAAATTAGTTATTAACTCTATACTTATTACTACGCATTACTTTTTTAAAAAATTCTTCAGTGTCGGATATCGATGAACCTTTCATGCAATTTTTTATACTTTTCTCAAGCACCCGTAGAGAATTGGGAGTGTGGCTTAGAATCGATGACATCGTTTTTTCACAATAACATTCTGAGAATTAGGGGTGCAACTTAGAATCGATGGCGGCTTAGATTCAAGTAAATACGGTAGTTTTTTTTGTCTACTCAGGATCAATTCTCTTTCTATTCTTTTATATGGGAAACATTGGAAGGAACAGATAATTCTCAATAGTAAAAAAGTTTAGAGCGAGCAAAAGGAACACACTAATTACACATGGTAAAATACATTTCATGTTGTTTCAGATTTAGAAATTTATTAGTTATATGATGAGAAAATTGAAACGTGTATGCTGTTCGATTGTCATTAATGTATTGTATTCAATTAAGTAATTCTTTGTTTACTTCTAGACTTTGAATTCGGACCAGTTCTTAGAATATTATTTCCCTGAATCTTCATTTATGATTCTTTGAAACTAAGTAATAGAGGAAAAGGCGAATTCCTACGCAAATTATTTTTAATAACTCGTACATTAAATTTAACTCTCGGTTATGAAGAATTTTGAACTAAATCGATAAAAAGAATAAAGATTTTTAAAAGGTCATATAGATTTTAAACTATATAAGCTATCTAGAGAGATAGATAGCTTTTCTTTCATGCAACTAGACTAGTCGACAAGGTAAGTTTGGAAAGAGGGGGAAGAAAATGTGGGACTCTCTCTTCTGTTTTGAGGAAGGATAAATGCTATTTCTCCATGAGTCCCATTGATAAATGTCAATTTGTGATCCATTTGGTAGATTGTGAAAAAGAAATGCAATTTTCTTACATTTTTTGTAGAGTGTTCAGAGGATTTTTCAAAACACTTTAATAAATAATCAATCATTGAAAATTTTATTTTGAATTAAATATGTTTTCTTCAGAAAGAAAATAATTCAGGAGGATCGATTGATTATTAATATTGTACTTCGTAGCAGTGCGTGGGCCTCGTAACTGTGATACACTGTTAAGGGACGAAGATGATACTTAAATTGGAAATTTTTCAAAATCACACAATTTCAACGTAAAGACTTTGAGTCTCGATTGATTTCACGAATATTAGCACCACTATACAAAGGATTTTTGTAGTACCAGGACTCTTAGCGTCAGATGATCTCTAGAAATGATTGAATAAAGTTCCTTTTAAAAATTAAGTCTGATTCTGGCTCCAAAACATGTCATATGTATATATATATATTTGTCCAAGTAAAATAAAAGAGAAAGGAGTTTAAAACTATAAACAAAAGAAAAAGGTTCCATCAAAATGGTAATTCCAACGAAAAGTATATTTATTAATATGATACAAAACTTATCGGGATGTTCTTTTTCTCACATTTTTTATTTATTAATTTTCTCATTTATTGCTGAAATAAATTTAAATATCATAAATCCTTAAGACTTAATAAGCATAAACAATTAGTTTTCATGAGCGTATAAAATTGACTGTAATGATTTTTGGAGGGAAAACTTTGTGTGTTAATTTAATTTCTTCTGTAAACATGTTCATTTCTACACTTGCGTTTATTTTTTGCAATCTTGTTATACTTTAATCAGATTTTTCTATCAAGTTTTACTTACAATAATTTAAATATTAATTATTTTTACAAAATTATGTTTGATTTTTTTTCAGTTTCAGGAAAAAAAAATCAGTACATTCGTATAAAATATAAATATACTCTGGTGCTTTAAAATTCTTGAGCTCACATTTGATTATTCTGAGAGACAAGATAGTTAAAATTATTTTGTTTTATTCAAAAATGAAGAATATACATAAACAAAAACATACTGTAAACATAGATAAGTACAGCAAATGATCCTTCTTATAAGAAATTACAAAAAAATATGCATTTGATATGGCCTTTTACACTTTTTGATGTTATAACATCGTCAATATGTACTAGTATATATTCTTTCAGATGTCCAGTTTTAGGGAGCTCTGCCAAATTTTGGGAGAAAATAGTAGAGTTCTTTTTAATTAGGTGAAATCTCCGATTATATCTTTTGAAATTATTGTTTTAAAAATAATTTTCTGAGTTTGTTAAATTTTTATCAGGGATGTTACGGCAGCTAAGAGTATAGGAATAAAAATCGTTATAGCCCAACTCGAAGTGAACCCTGGCCAAGAAATAAAAAATGGCAACATTAATAAACTGAAGAAATATTTTTTGTAGAATCCCTTCCAAGACATAAAGTATGGAACGATCAATGTTGATAGGTAACATTTTACGGAAGTTTCTCGTTGTGTAAACCAAAACGTCATAAGTAAAATTATTATTAAGTATTTCAAATATGGTCTTATAGACAAAGACCTCTTTGTACTTTTCTTATATTCTCCTGATAAAGGATGGCGTACTCTTTCATGAGCTGTAAGAATTGCATTCCTTGCACCATCCCATTTGTGGGGCCCTTCGAGTCTGTACTGGTATGGCAATGAAGGCCCAAAAGCTAGTGCCGCGAATAACGTAGGATCTGTGAATAACAATTTCCACAAATTGGGCTTACAACCTATTTCAGTAGCTATTTCATCCAGATATTGGATATAATCCACTCTAACTGTCAATTTATTAGAAGGAGCGTATCTTTTAAGGTTTTCTTCGTGACGTTTTTTAATATCTTCCATCATTACTTCTTGACTTGGAAGCTTGCAATGGCCACTAAGTAATTGTGCAGCCCATCGGCATTGCATTTCTCCAAGAGGAAAGCCAGGTCCGAAAGGTAAAATAAATCCAATAATAGCCAAAGTTGGATGCTTTAAATGAGGTGGAAATACGCATTTGTAGAGATTAATTCGACCTTCTTTGGTAGAAACTGTTCCTTCTTCAAGAAATGGAAACTGCCATCGGTAACCAGTGGCCATCACAACAGCATCCACTTCAGTAACTTGTGTTTCATTTTCAAATATAACTCCTTTTTCAGTGAAACATTTTACGTCTTTACGAATGACAACTGATCCTGTGATTAATTTAGCCGGCAGTAAATCGTTTATTGCTGGATCTTTGGCTAAGGCATGATAAGATGGCCGCAGATTGTATAAATTATGATTAAATTTTTTATTTATCTGAAACGTTTCAAGATACCAGCTTGCAAATTTTACTCCCATTACAGCCTGCATGACAGTAACAAATCTTCTGAGCATAGCGTAATCAAACGGCAAACCATATGGACCAACTCTTGGAAGAACCCATGCTCCATTTCTTGTACTGAGGTATACCTGAAAAAAAATATTTTTGTTATAAAAAACCGTTTGAAAGAAATAAGTCTCTACAATAAGGCTTTGACGTTAAAATTTTTTCCTTTGATTTATTTTGTTAGCATCTAATATATAATTTATTCTTCTAGAATTATATGAAAAAATTTGAATTTCATTATCAAAAAATAGTATTAAATAAAATTTAAAGTAATTCTCTCTCTAAATATTTTTCGTAAATTAACGTATTGTTGGAAGAGAAATATATGATATGTAATTAAAATATTTTGCTCAAAATGTTTGTTGGATCATTATATCCGAATATTATGCATATATTGTTGGATTATTATATATATTTGCGGAATGTATAGAATCAATACAGCTTATAAATATACCCAGGATCTTTCACTGAAATAATTCTGAATTGTAAGACTTGGACGCAATTATTTATAATTAGAAAACTAAATGGATGTGTGTAAATGTATTTTATAGGAATGACTGTCCATATTTCTGAGAAATTTATTGGTAGCTTTACAAGTTTTTAAACCGCATGTCACATAAAAAGAAAAATATTTATCTAAAGCCGCGTTTCTCAGACAGTGGGGCAAGCCCCCTTGGATGGCGGAATAACTCTACGAGGGGGGCGCGCGAGCATATCGAAAAGTCGAAACAAAAGATTATTTTTAAAAAAATTACTAATTTACTGAAAGTAAACATACAAAATACATTCTGACATAATAAAAATAAAACAGACATTTACACTGATATAATACACTTATAAATGTATTAGCACTGCACAGCGTGTTTCATGATTAATTTAGCATTACTGAGTTAAGAACCAGTTTATTAATTACCAGCGACCCATAGGCTTGTCATACATAAAATATACAAAAATTAACACTTATCTTGATAATTCATTCCTTAACTGCCGATCAAAAACTACGCGATTCGCTCCACAATGCCACCGTTTCCACGTAGGCACGCGTGTGTGATGTAAGGGGAGGGGATTAAATAGCCAAATCCTCTGAAATGAGTAAATCCTTCGTCAACTGTGTCAAGTTCCTTTTATTACATTCCAAAGCCTTTGGAATAATTTTATGGATATCAATGCACAGAAAAGATCGTACTTCGGAAAGGCGTATGTATACGTCCGGGGCAATTAACGCTTTGGCTGAGCGAGACGTTTATCTACGTCGGTGGCACTTAAGAGGTTTAAGTCGTATTGTAGTTGTAGCATCAAAGTATAGTATTATTGAATTTAATACATCATTATTGTATAAAGGGGGCGCGATGAAAATTATGATTGAAAATTGGGTCGCCAATATTGAAAGTTTGAGAAGCACTGCTCTAAAGGCAAGAAATATTGCTAACATTACAGTTTTAATATTCCATTATTAATATTGCTTAAGCTTTCCAGTCTTTCTAAATAATTAAATAACTATAGTTATATTAGATGAAGAGTAGGAAGGGTTGTGGTTTATTTTAAAGTATTTTCATTAAGGTTGAAATAAAAAAAAATTAGAAACTGATAAATCAAGATAAAACTTAAGTAACAATTCAAGATAAGTTTCACAATAAGATTAAATTACTCTTTCTTTCATTCCCATTTCAATTATAAGGAACTCTATTAATCGAAATTCCTGATCAGAATGAATAGTACGTTTTTTTTAATAACAACAATTAATTTCTTATTATATAAAACAATTCACAATATTATTGCATAAAATCTGCTCTAAATATTAAATGCTTTTTCTTAAAAAATAAAATAATAAAATAATATATATTTTTTTGAAATCTAAAAATACTTTTTATGTACTTATTTATTATAATAAGCAACGGAATAATAGATGAACGGAATAGAAGTATACAAGTTGCATACTTCGACTAAATCCTTGATTTCGGTCAACTCGATTTTGCTGTATGAGTGTTATTCCTGCATATTAAGTTGACGACAGCATTAGATCGTTTCTATGGGGAAAATGGGAAAGCATATCACCATCATTTGGATAAAATTTTCCTACGGATGACTGATTGTTTTGGTAGAAAATTACTGTTGTTTTTTTCAAATTAGGTGAAGATGTTATATTTCATATATTATACACATTGAAGCACAAATTCATCTCAAACTTTATATGATTTGCTTACTAAACTCTAAACTATTCATAATTTTTGAAATAATCACTGTCGAAGAAAATTGCTTCCGAATACTCTCTTTCTATTCTTATTTTTCAAGCAAAGATCTTTGGAACAATTATTTCTTTATATTTTTAAATTCCTCATATATTATTACAAGAGTAAGAAATAAATAAATATTCAATATTTAGATGATATTAATATAAAATAAGCATCAAATAAAATTGGATAATTTTTTTAAAGAATATGACAAACCTGTGCTAGTGTTTTTTTCTGATCAGGGTAGGAGTACCACATAAGTTCCTATTCACTAGTACTACTTATCATGTGAAGTTAGTTAAAATGGTTTGGTTACATTAATCAAATAAATTTATTGCATTTCAAAAAGTTTAGATAATGGGATATTAGCACCAGATCTCGTAGTTTTGAACATCTGTGAGAGGAGAAAAATCGCATAGTCTTCTATTTTCTAATTTTTCATAATACACTATGAAAGGGCTTTACGGCTCAATTTTATTTAACCTAAACAGTTTATTTAATGTCCATTCAACGACTTGAGATTATAAGAATCTCAAGTTTGTAACTTTCCCACTACTGCGTTATGAATGTACCAAGCAAAATGCCCCAGCTTTGAAATATATTAGTAATAAATAATATGACAGAAAAATATTAAAATTTTTATCTTAATTACTTGTAATCATTAAGAACAACATAAAAAATTCATCATCTTTTATAATTTAGTCAACAAAAAAAGGCAGGGTTATAAGATAATTTATATATATAAGGGTGCCTGAATGAATTTATCATAAAAAGTTAATTGGAAAAGCTTACATCAATGCAATTTTTTTTTCTGTTGAATAAAATAACACTTCTTATCGACATTGAAAGAAAAAAATAGAGATCTTAACTCTTCAAAGATCTGAAAGATTATTTGCTTTACTTTAAAAATGAATTTCGCCGATGGAAAATCCTACAAAACGAATAAAGGAATGAAAGATTCAAGGGGAGGGTGGAAAAATATTTACATTATTATTGAATAATTCTTCACATATTACGATCTGTAGCATCATATTGTACATTATAATATATACTTTTGTGCCAGATGGTTTTTATGCTTGTTACTTGAGAACAGTTATATATATATATATATATGGATAATCTAGCATGGCATTCGTAAGATAACAGTATACTAGCAAAGTATTGGTTAAGAGCGAATACAAAGAACGCGCGAAAGCAGGTAAAAAAAAAAGTGAAGTAAGAAAGTGTGAAAAAACATAGATAAATGAATTAAACAATAGAGACAATATATATTTGTGTATCTATATAACTGATATGCAGATAATAATACCGATATAAATAGAAAAAAAAAGAAAGAAAAGTAAAATGCACAAAATAGAGTCATGATAACATTAATAGAAAACTTATAAATATACGGAGATACATATAAAACTAAGGGGAAAAATAAAACTATACACAGAAGATCGCAGTGGGTAAACTATGTACAAAAATTTGATAAGAAAAAACAATTCGCAAATTGAGGAAGGAAAACTAAAAATATAACAAACTTAAAAATTTCAGTTAGATTTTTAATGGTGGTTTTTAATTTTGAATTAAAGTTGCGGAAAATTTTCTCTTTGCGATCTCGTAAATGGGGACTGAATATTTTGAATCACATTGTTTCTCTCTGTTTGTTTTTCTAAAGAAGCTTTGGAATGGATAGTGCTTGAAACTTTTGTACATTACATGAAAAGCTTTCTCCCCTAGCTTTACAAATCTAAAAATAGTGTTAGTACATTCATACTTGAATTTAAAATCTTTTACAATACGAAGAAAAATTTCCGTGATTATTCAACGAGTGAATTATGTATTTCTTATAGTTTTTTTTAATGTTAATACTTGAAGCATATTATAAGTGGAAAATTTCCTTTTTTCAAGAGTTACTCTATTTTCTCCCCCTATTTTTTTCAACCGATGTGTAATGTAATACACATGCATTATTGCACGTATACTGCGAAAAATCATATCATGTGACTTATTTGTAATGTTCAGCGATAGATAAATAACATGTATTGTACACCCCATCCGCAACCTCTGCATTGCGGGGGCTCAGGATTCTTGGGGGCCCAAAGCCTGACTGACGCCAAGTACGCAATTCCTTGTAAGATCCGGCTTGGGGCAATCCCTTGTAAGACCGGGCTTGTGTGTGGGGCCTCAAAACTGACTTTACAGGGGGGCTCTAATACATTCCGTTACGCCACTCTGATAAATACATATAATATACATAACTCCTGGGCTTCTCATGAATTTCTAATCTCAATTGGAAACTTTTATGCGTATGTTTGACCTAATTATTATTCTAATTGTCGCTTAATTAACAATTTCATTAAAATAAAATAAAATATATTCTGTGGATACTAGTTACAATAACAAACAATTGATGCTGTTGTTATAAGTAAAATTAATTTACTTCGAAATCCATTTTTATTCTAAAAAGTTCATTCCTCTTTAATCAAAACATTGTATATAAGGGTTTTTTAACCTTTTCGTACCATCTAGTAAAGCGAATTTTGAATATTGTTAATCTCCTCAATTAAAGAATTAGAATTTCTTTCACCGACTGAAAATGTTCTTTTTCTAAATCACATTTAAACTTTTAATGTGAATTTTAATTCCAAATTGTTTTAAGGTATGCGAACTACGTTCAGAACCATGATTTTAAAAAAGCGCATAAATGGATAATTTCCATGATATTTAGTGTCATTTAGATTAGAATACATGTATAAAATTGTTTTAAGGACATTTTAACAAACAAATTTATTCAAATACAATATTTTGGCAAAAAATTAACTTAGAATAACCTTTTTTTTTTCTAAATGTTCTCTATTGATAAAAAATTCTAAAATAATAATATTTTGCTTTTATAAAGCAAAGACTTCTCCAGAGAGTCTGAACTACGATTTTTGAAAAATTCACATTATTTTCAGAGTTACAACTAATTGAAATAATTATCGGCGTTTTTTTTTTCTTAAAATTTCTCCCCTCTGTTGTCGTAAAACATAGATAAACCCACTTCTAAGTTATATATTTCAAAAATTATAGTTGAGCCTCTGTACAGAAGCCTGAGCTATATACAGGCAAAATATTATCATAATAGAATAATTTTTTAAAAAAGGAGAATACATACATACATATATATATATATATATATATATATATATATATATATATATATATATATATATATATATATATTTGAAAATTGGTCATTCTGTGATAATTTTTTGTCAAAATATTGTACTTAAATAATTTTTTATTGTAATAATATTCATAAAATAATTTTATATACATTTTCTAATCTAAATGACACTAAATATGATAAATATTATCCATTTATACGCTTTTGCAAAATCCCGTTTCCGAACGTAGTCGGATACCTTGAAACAAGAAAACGGCCAATTAAAAAAATTTCTCAATTGAAAAAATGACTATCTTGCAAACTTCTATTCTCTAAAAAAAGACCCATTCTATGATCAAGGCGTTCAAAACAAAAATTCTGTGGAAAGCTTTTTTTAAGGAAGTTATAAAAATAATTCTACTATCTTTCTTGAACTGAAAATACTGCGATGGTTTTACATTAACAGATGAATAACAGATTTCACATTTAACGTCGATCGTTGTTACACATTTACGTGATGTTTACAGTGGGTACCAAGTCATGTGTGTGGTCCCCGACTATGAGAGAGCCAACCAAAAGGCCAACCAGGGAGCCGAATCATCTCAACCGGAAGTCCCCTTGACCCTCAGAAGAGCAAAGAGCATTATTTCCATATTCATTGACAAATATACTGTCATGACCCAAAAAACCATGGGAAACTTTGGCCACTATGTGTCCGATCCCGAGGCACCTGGAGAGAGCCGAGGCTGTTGCCCGCTTTCGCCTAACTATCTACTTAACTACATTTTGGAAGTATAACCTCCACTGGCCTTTCCTGGCTGCTGACGAGGCCTGCCCACTCTGCGGCTATGCCAGAATGGATGGCAACCACCTGCTCCAATGCACTGGACTCGATGAATACCCGCCTGACATCATCAGTCAGTACTGGGAGGCTCGGCATCAAATGATCAAGCCAAGCACGGGGTTGGATAAATAAATAAATAAATATATTCCACATTTTAGTCTATACTCTAGTACTGTTTGAAGAAGAATGTTTCTAGCATTATTTTTTTCTTTCTTACCGATTCTGACAGCAAGCATAGTTCCACACATTAATATAATTTTTAAAATAATTTCTAAAAGTCTCTTATAAATCACACAAATCAGTAATTTTCTTATAATTTCCTTCTAAAACGTTTAAATTGTTTTTACAGCTTTAATACGAAATTTAGTTTTTATTTTCAATATTCTACGATAGGAGAGCTTGGAAACGCTTTAAAAGCTGTCTTTCTAAAACACATTAAGACTTTTGATACCAACTAGCATACTGATCAAGACGGAATATATTTATTTTACAGAAGAATTTAAAGTCACAATTAGTATTAGACATTTTTGGTGAACTTAATTATTTTAATGGAATTTAAAGTATGGTACATAATTCTTTTATAACAGTTATCTGAAAAACCTTCCTTTGTTACATTAAAAGGGCTACAAAAGGAATATTAATTGAATTGCTGCCAATCAAATAAACTTATCAGTGTAGTGTAAATTATTTTTTTTACATCTATTTCAATTTTCAGACAGAAAGATGTTGAAAAAAAACCAATCGTTTATCTTATTTCATTTGCATTTCGACAGATTTTACGGAATATTAAATTTTAAAAATACAATATCTAGTGATTGCAAAAAATCATTACAATAATCAGAGTAAAATTAATTTATTAAAGTTGCTAATCTCTGCGAAGAAATATGATCAACGAGAAAGCGTTAGTCATCTTATTAAATAAAAAAATGTATTAGTAAATGGTTCATTTTTTTGGTTTTTACTTAGGAACAGATAGCAATGATTTTTTTGATGTTGCAAAGTTTTTGTAAATGAAAAACTATCACTTATTTCATTTTTTAACTACTTGTATGATTAAAACTTTTATGTATTCAATTATATTTTGATGAATATTAGCGTATGTTATATTTTCATTTTCCTAAATTGCACAATCCACATATGTCTTGCTTTAAAATATTAATAAAAAAAACAGATAATAGTTAAGCAGAAATATTTACTATAAAGTAAGAATAAATATATGGAGGTTTTAGGTGAAAACGAAGTACAAAAGGTAGAAATAAAAAAAATTATATCTCACCCCAGAAAATATTTTCTTTTTTTAATACGAATTACACTTCACTAGTTAATAGTTTTAAATGCAAATGAAAAAGAGCAATAATTATCAAGTTTATATAGGTACACACATATTTCACACATACTTCAGATGTATGGTCTTGTTTTTGTACTGAATAATATGCATATTTATTACCTGAGAAGAAACATTGCTAATTTCTGCTGCAGCATCTAATCCGGAACATCCAATTCCAATGATCAAAACTTTCTTATCCCTGAACTTATCCACTCGTTTTAAGCTGTGAGTGTGCATAATTGTCCCTTGGAATTTATCCATTCCGGGATATTCAGGCATTTTAGGGTAAGTTATATGACCAACTCCAACCCAAACTGCATCAAAAACATCCTCTGTAATTTCTCCAGTTTCTGTATTTTTTACAGTGACATTCCATCGTCCTGTTTCTTCATAATCAGCCGTGCGTTTTACTCCAATAACTTCTCTATTATAAACAATGTGTTTGAAACATTCATATTCCTCTGCAACGTCTGTGAGTAGATTCAATAATTCATGATGCCTCATATAGTTAGGATATTTCTTATCGGGCACAAAATTTGTAAGAGCTCCCATTTCTTTACTGTGGTTTATAACCGTTGTCGGCATAATGGATGGAATGCCCATAGGAGTTTCTTCTCTGTAATACCATGTCCCCCCAAAATGAGAGGTTTTTTCGTAGCATATTGGATCGTAACCTTCTTCTTTTAAACACTTTATAGATCCGATGCCACTAAAACCACCTCCTATAACGAGTACTTTCTTTTTAGATGCCATTATTGTTTACCTGTAAAAAAGAAAAAAAATAACAAATTTGCATTTATTTTAATACAATATCTAGTCAATCATTCTTTAACTATCTTTTACTCGGAATTTCAGCAGAAAATTCTTAGCCATTAGATAAATAACGTCGAAAATAATTGTAAAGTTTTAATTTCCTGTACATTTTGCAGAAGTTAAATATATTTCATTAATGAATTAGATACGGGATAGCATCTATAAAAATAATGTAAGCGAAGCATGTATTAATTTTAAAAGCTGGTTGACTAAAAGAAAAAACTTAAATAATTGGATCAAAATGACAATGGAAAAGTGGCGAAATGATCTAATTAAATTCGTTTCTGACTACAGAATAAAGAGTCGGGAAACCATATAGTTACAGACGGAAAAAAAATGAGGTGAAACTAAAAAAAGAGTTAAAACATTCGAAAATGTGAGTTTATCCAAGTTGAAACAGAATTTGTATTTTTCTCATTACGACTTAAAATAATAATAATAATATTGCTAATTAATGGATATTTTTTGTGGTTAGATTAAAAAGGAGAAGGCATTTGATCTGACAATATGCCTAAAAACTATCCCTCAGCAACATGAAAACTTTGAGTCCAAACAGATTTAATGTACATCGTCCTACACGAAGGGCTTTAATAAATACTTTTCTGCTACCAGTTGGTTATGAGATCCGTAGCTAACCATTCCAAAAAGCAACAACTTAAATTCCGTGTTTTAAATGCTTTTCTTATTCCTGAATTAGATTTGCAATTTTATATACTTTTCTGAATTGCTGAATTAGATTTCAAAAAATAAACACATAGTTATGAAATTTCAAAATTCCTATGTCAAATTTGATAATACTTAAAAAAAACAGCGACGAGATCCTTTTATACAGAAAAACTATTTATCAGAATTGTTATTGTATCTTTATTTCATTTCCGTTTTAAACAAATGCAATACGGAAATGAAATAGAGGAAACTAGAAGTACAATTTCATTTCATGTATTGGGTACTACCAGAAGAAACTAAACTTACATAGAAGGTAAAAACACCTTTAAATAAATAAATATATATGTATACTGAGAGTAAGAGTTAGATTGTTACAGATAAGAGGCCCATGTCTTCCTACAAGATTAGCTCAAGGTTAGAAACGGGTCATTGCTCTTTGGAGAATACAAGGTTTGAAGCGGTCAAGGAAGACCCTAGAAGACGATGTAAACCGGACCTGAGGAGTTGTTTATATACATTGAAAACTGTTCTTCAGTTCTTAAGGTCATTGGAATCGCATTGTCTTCCGCATAGTTTCAAGTTAAAAGTTTCTAAATCTTTAAATTTAATTTAAGATAATGAATCTGTTTCAGTTCAGTGAGCTAAGTAGTCAACATAGATTTTTGAATTTATGAAGCTTCCCTATGAGGCTCAAAAGGTTGTTCGTAAGAAAAAGGTTTTAACTTTTTTTTCTCCAAGTTCTTCATTTAAATTGTGTAGTAATATCATTGTTGGGATGTTTCTTTCTTTTTTTTTACTGCTTAAAGTTAGTCAAATGTTTTTTTAAAAAAATTAATTAGTATAAAAATGCACATATTTTCTTTTTGTACTTTAATTACTTGTAGTATTCGTTTTAAGATAATTGATTAAATGGTTAATATATCATTGAAACTCTCAAAGTGAATAAGAATAGAATATTTTCCGATAATATGAATATTATATTTAATTCATAGCACAGATGAAACAAACGATTCTTATTAAAATAATAAAAACAATTAAATAATAATTAAATGTGTATTTAAGTAATGTGTGTGTATTATCATATCTGATGTAATTTAGCATTATTTTTTAATTAATTTCGTGTTATACTTTCTGTGCTACAAGCTCAAGTTTTTAATGAGGTATTTGATTATTTTTATCTTCCTTTAATATATATATATAATCTACTGACTTCCACACTATTTATTAATAATCATTTAGAAATACTTACTTTATATCTTTTATTGCTGCTCACATTTGCCAATTCAAAACCATAAGACATAAAAATGACACTTTAAAGTTTTGAAAATAAATGTTTTATAAAATTTATATATAAAACTTTTATATATATATAACAGTTTTATATATAAAATTTATATATAAATCTGTTATATATATATATATATAGCAGTTTCATAAATATAAATTTTACAAAACATTTATTTTCAAAACTTTAAAGTGTGTTTTTAAATTGTAAGCAAATATCATTGTTATGTCTTATGGCTTTGAATTGGCAAATGTGAGCAGCAATAAGAGATATAAAGTAAGTATTTCTAAATGATTATTATTAAATAGTGGGGAAGTCAGTAGATAATATTAATAAAGTTCTCATTATATTCATTTATTTTGAGTATATAGTTTGAGTAAATTAGCATAATTTTTAATATTATTTGCTTTAAAAAATTTAAGCGCACGTATTTGTAACGGGGTATTAAATCTTAATTAAAATTATACTTTTACTTTTCCATAATCAAAAGAAACTTCTTATTAGGTAAAAATTATCGATTTATTTTAATGATAATATTTATAATGCGTGTTTAAAATAAATAAATCTAATCTGAAAAAATTCAAAATTTCAGCTTTATGTGTAACATATTTCTGGAAATTTTAATTGATACGGACAGCCTACCTTTCTTTCTCAGTGGTATTATACATAACAGATAATAGAAAATGATAAGATAATTTCTATTAGTTTTCACTTTGGTGTTCTTAAATTAACAAGTTCAAGAGAAATAAATGATATTCTTTAGAAATTGAAGAGATTGATGTACAAAAACGCTTTACACAACAATTTTTACAATTGATTTACAAAAACTTTAAGAAACACATTATATACTTCTGTAAAATATTTTAAAGTAAACAAAATTTTTCCCCTCTAAAATATGAGGTGAAAATTCTATCTATCTATATGTGTGTTTCTATTAAAGTTTTGTTCGGCCGTACTGCAAATTTTTAAATCGTGATTTAAATTGCATTGATCATCTAAAATATATAAAAATTGCTTAAAAATATCTGCCTCTGTTAAAAGAACTATGCCGTTTATTGTATTTTTGCATAAGTTTTGAATTATATCATAGCACATTCAATAAACATATTAAAGTGTAATAAAATGCTGAAAGTAAACATAAACAAACAAAATTAGCTAAAACCCTTAAGCACACATCCGTCTTCACGCACGCATGCACACAGGTTGGCATCTTTTAAATGATTACTTTCGAAAAACTAATTTTTACATTTGGGGAAAACAAATATGTCAGGCATGTATTGTTGGCATTACGATTGTTATTGTTTTGAAAAAAGTAAGTAAGTTATCAAAATTGCAAATTGTTACATAAAGTCATAGCTTATTTTCACATTGTTTTAGACGGTTCGTAGCAATGAAACTCCTTTATTTGGAAATATAAATGAATCTTTCAAAAAATTATTATTTAAAAAAAATTACCAGAAAACCTGATACAATAAATTTTGATATGGTTTGTGCTTTGTAAAAAACAGCAAAAATTTGCGACTGATGAACTTTGTCGCCATTTAATTCCTCTCTCTCTCTTATAACAAAATCTTATCTATTTCTTATAATGAATCTTATAACAAATAAAATAAATTTATATAACATAAAATAAAAAAAGAATTTCAATTTAAAAAAAAAAGAATATTTAGATAACTTATATTCCAGTTTATATAAATGATTCATCTTATTTAAGAATAAAGCTTCCCCATATTGTTTTGAAAAATGATTAAAAACTTTAATGTTTCTTCAAGATTTTAGATTGTATGTATTCCTTCGAACACATAATTCAGAATTAATTTACACTGACAAATAAGCATTTTTTTTGAGAACTTTCCGCACAACCCACAAACGCAACATTAATTATTTTTGTTAAAAAATAAATCCGAAGTATATGAATATAAAATTATAAACAACAAATTTGAAAATTTGAAAAGTTAATAATATTTCACACTACCTCATGTTAATTATAATTTTGGGGGTAGTGAGATAATTCTACAATTTATATTGTTATACATCATACAGAAAAAAAATACCAGTACAAATATCCATAGCAATTTATTAAAAGTTTAAAAAACTGTTCGTTATTTTTCATTTATCAAATGTACAAAAAAAATTATTGATAAGAAACTGCATATAAATTCAGGAATATTCAATTAAAGCAACTTTATAACTTTTGAGCATTTTTTAACATTATTTATTAACACTAGAAAGGCTGAAACTTAGTATATACCTATACTGCCCAAGAGCATTCCAGATGACTGCATTGTGAAAGAATGACTGACTAATGTGTTAAGAAATTTGTTTAAAAAATTAACTTTTAATATTTTTTTATATTATTTAGTCATATAACAAGTTGTCAGTAAATATCAAATATAAAAAAATTTACTTCATTTGGGAAAAAAAATATATTCTAAAAAATTCTAAGAAATTGTGCATTATATGTGTAATTGTTTTTCTAATTGAAATAAAAAAAAAACAGTCAAAATGACTTCCTTGGGCAATCTAGAGTTAATAAAAGAAATTCTAAGATTTTGCAAAATAGTTTTCTTCAGAGAAATTTTTTAAATGCTATATAACTTATAAAATATTTTGCTCTTTGTAATTCATTAATGATAAAATATCTGTTATTTATTTGGCAACGCAGTTACCAGTATAATTCACAACCCTCTCACCTTCCTCAATATCGTACATGATTTGAGAAGATAAGTACTTAGTTAAAAATGCATAGAATATATATATATATATATATTTTATAACTTTAGAAAAAGTGAAAAAAATTTGACTTCATTAAACGTTTCTGAAGTTTTAAATTTAATGTAAACGCTACTGAACTTGGATGAACAATATAATACATAAGCATAGAACATAATTTACAGAATGTATATTTCATATAAAAACTTCATCGACAAGAGCAACATTACAAGATTTTGTATTGACAACTTATTTTTGCTATAAATCAGCGTTTCTCAAATTGTGGGGTGAACTCCCTAGGGGGCGCAATAACCCTTCGTAAGGAGCGAGCATACCGAAACGTCGAAAATAAAAGATTTAAAAATTTTCAAACTTACTGAAAGGAAGCAATAAAAATACATTCTGACATAATAATAAATAAAATACACATTTACACTGATATAATGTACTTATAAATAAATAAGTACTGTGCAATGTATTCCATAATTAATTTTAGCCATACTAAGTTAAGAACACGCGTTTAATAATTGTTGCTGACTCCCATGGGTTAGTCTGATACAAAATTTAATAATCTTAACAATTTGTACGGCTTATAAATAAAATTATAATATTATTATTACATTTAATACATTGTTATTGTATGGAGAAGAGCGCGATGAAAATTATATATATGATTTAAAACTGGGTCACAAATATTGAAAGTTTGAGAAGCACTGCCATAAGTGATAAATTAAAATAAGGTATCGTAAATTCATTAAAAGCCCTCTGTCTCCAAACATAAATTTTCGGGTAATTTTTTTTTCTTATTGAAATTCCAATAGGTATCGTTACAAAAAAAAATTTTTAGCGCTACAATGTCTTTTATACGTACCATTGAGTTGAGAAGAAACTGATTAATCAAATAGAAGGGTTTTCCCACGTACTCAGACGATCATCCACCATCCAGTGCTGTGTAACAAGTGAATGACTCGAAGAGAACATCCAGAGAAAGAGAGAGGGGTGTTTTCTTCTCTAATAGAACATGCTCATTCATCTAAGGCAGCTCGTGGCCGGCTGTAGGAAAAAAATGGCCAGAGAAACCCGTTTGTCAACTTGATTTTGAAAATAATTTTTACAGCAAAGGTGTCGAAAGTTGAAAGATTTCAAATACGATAATAAAAGATTATTTGTTTGCTCTTCCACTTGACTGGAACATCGATTATTTTATAAAGCTGCAAAGAGTATGAATTTACTTTCTTTAATTATATCTTCTTAAAAATTATATACAATATATATATGAAGTGCACTGTATTATTTGGGGAGGATTTTCAGCTGAGGTTTTGCATTTAATATTTTATATAACCCCATATTAATATTTTGGGCTATAAATAAGTATTGTTTGAAAAATGTCAAGGGGGTAAATAAAACAAAGTTAGAAATTATTTATTATTTAGTCCAATGCTATATTGCTCGATACTTTCACATACATTATTATAAAGAAGAATATCAACTCATTTAATGGAAAAATATGAAAGACTTTAATTGAAAAATCCCCTTCTCCTTCAAAAGGTTTTTAAAGTATTTTTCATTATACAAATAGGAATTTTCAACTGTTATTATAAATAAAACAGTTTGTGTCTGTAAATAAGTGTATGACATATTTAATGCTTTTTGATAAATCTTTTTAAATGGAGTTTGCTTGCTCTTAACGTTATTTCCAAATTTCAGAATTGGTACTTTTATTTACAAGTGAGACATGGATGGTGAACTTCCGAAAATCCATTTTGATTCATTTAGTGCTAGGTTATTAGCATAAATGCAGAAAGTTACTCATAAAATGAATATTCTTATATCAACCTTCATTGAAATATATATATATATATATATATATATATATATATATATATATATATATATATATATATATAATATATATATATATATATATATATATATATATATATATAAAAAATAATTTACATTAATCTAAAATGTAATAATTCGTGTTAATCTTCAAGGGCTTTTTAATCCATAACGGTACTGAGCCCTCCAACATTTCTCGTAATAATTAAATTACGAGTTATATACTTCTGGTTCGCATCATTTTGTATAAAGACTAGAATATTCTGGAAGATTTAAGCTGTTTGTGGTAATCGCCGCGGAAGCTATTCATGTTTTGTCATATATATAATACTTTTGTGTGCGTGTTATATGTTCTGTATTTTGTAATTTGTTATACACAAAATAATAAAGGAAGCTGTCTGAAACCATTAGGTTTTCTCATCCATTTAGGTAAGATTATACGATAAATATCTTATTTAATAAAATGTAAATATTCTGCTGTGCGCACCACCACCACGCACGCACGCACACACGCACGCACACACACACGCACGCACACACACGCACACACACACACACACACACGAGGTGTGACACAATAAAACAAGAGTCTGGTCCAATAAATCATTGTACTTACAGAATCAGTTCTTTGTGAACAGTATCACCTTCAAAGTAGTTCCTTTCAGCATTCACACACTTCTGCATTCGGTGCTGCCATTGATGGAAGTTCTGGAACGAGGGTTTTGGAAGGCCCTTCAGGAGATTCTCCGTTTTAGGCGTGAACCTCTTAAACTGAGGTAAAATGGGTTCCCTTTAAGCAAGATTAAACTGTAGGAAATAAAAAAAAGTCGCATGGGGCCAAATTAGATGAATAAAGAAATTGCTTGACAGATAGGGTCATTTGAGTGGGTGCATTGTCTTGTTGCAACAGCCATCCATCCCTCCCCAATTCTGGCTTTTCCCGCTACTCTTTTTATGAAGTCTTTTTAGTACTTCAATGTTGTAGCGTTGATTAACTGTCTGGCCACTGATGTGAGTGGGAGCATTCTCATATCACGAATTTTGTTAATGTTTTGTCCGTAATCATCCTCTTCCATTCTGACCCTTCCCCCTGAAAACCACTTATACCATTCCAACGCATGTGTACGAGACAAATTTTCATTTCCATAAACCGATGTTAATGTTTGAAATGTTTTTGTGGCAGATTTCTTAGGTTTCTCAAGAAACTTGACACTGACTCGACATTTTTCCGACAGAATGCAGTTGCACGTAATCATTCAATCACGCAGTACTCCCATCTGGCGCTATTGATTACAACGAAACTGACTACATGGATAAAGGAGGTGCGTAGAATGACGTCACCAAAACAGTTGTTGCCAACTCCACTCTTTTTTAAGCTACACCCTCTCGTCTTTTGGGTGTCACACCTTGTATATATATATGAAATAAGTTTGGCTGAAAAAATAAAGAGGCTTGATCGTGTTCACATAATTGATTCGGGCATGCTTCTAGTACAAGTGCCAAAATACAAGATAGGGAATTATTCAAGAATCAAGTTTTTATATACAAGGAGAAACAGGGAAAAACTCATTATAAAAAATACAGTCACGTGTTTAGACGAAGGGAATAATTAGTTATTTATAGAAATGATATCATTGCTTAGGGAATAATAAATCTTACGCATGAAAGCAATTAATGATCTTGTATTTCTTGGAATCGCCAATAAATCTACCAAAAATTCAAGATCTAAAGAATCAGTAATAAATATACCAACATAATGTTTATAATGCTTTAGAAAAAGAAATTGAAACACGTTTCGAAATAGGGTGTTAGGATTTATGAATTAGATGTTATTAATAAAGGAGATTCGAATTATGATATCAGTTTAAGTTATTACATATATATATATATATATATATATATATATATATATATATATATATATATATATATATGTATATATACATATATATATATACAACTGAACCCGAATTTAATAATTTCATTGGAACCGAACATTTTTTTCATTAAATTGGGGTTATTCGTTATATCGGGGTCCAAATAAAATACAAATTTTTCGTTTTTACCTTTTGGAAATTCTATAATGAGCAACTGTACTAAAAAATATCCATAACTAGAAATCCCACATTTTTTATTCAACAGTTAAAAATACTATTAGTGAGTTTTTTGTACCATTAAAGTGGAAATTTTAAACAACTGACTAACAGATGTTTGAAATGCTTTTTGATTTCTGACTCAAAGGAGTTCCATTTTTGACTTTGTGCGTATAGGAAAATACTGCGTTATTTACATCCTGCTGCATAAGGTACGTTTTCACAGTTTCCAAACAAAGTAAAGAATTAGAAAACGTAAAATGTTTAAAAAGAATTCCATGATCAATTTCTCTGTTCATTGGCTTCGAGAAATTCGAAAATTCCTGAGCTTCAGTTGCACTGATAGGCCACCCGTCATCAAATGTAACATAATCGTTGAAATTTTAAAATGTCTCTTGAGTCGCAGAGTGGGATGAGATAAGAAAGAAGTTTCCTGTCCTATTCAAAACACACTATAGGTTGCATTCATAACTCATCTGCCCTTGTTAAGTCTAATAACGCTTTGCGCTCTTTCCCGTCGAAATTTTCCACTTTCAAGGCCTTTTTATTTTGAACAAAAAGAATGTCATTTGAAAAAAAAATCCAATTGTTTCCTACACTAACTAATACAAACTAATAGAAAATTTTGTTTTGAAGTTGTTGAAATAATTCGTTAGATCAGGTTTATTATTCGTTAAATAGGGGTTTGTTAACTGGAGGTCCTATATATATGACATGTTCGAGTCAGAATCAGACTTAATTTTTAAAGAAATTTATTCAATCATTTCTACATCTATTCTGACGCCGAGAGCAGGGAGGAAAAAGCACGCCATGGTGTTGGTTAAGTGGATAACACTTGAAAAACAGATGCGGTAAGTATTGCGGATTTTATGATTGTACTTGAAAGTTAATGCTTACATATAGGGGCTATTAATTCCAACGATCTGGAATTAGACATGTTTATTGGCTAGGCCATATGCTCGGAAGAAATAAATGCGTGATTAGTTTGATACTTGATGAGATGAAAAGTATGAGTTAAGCGCTAGATAGGGGATTTAATTTTTAATCTAATTTAAGTATGAGTTAAGCGCTAGATAGGGGATTTAATTTTTAATCTAATTTAATTATCCTTACACACACACACACACACACACACACACACACACATATATGTACAGTACTTCCAATACTGCCTTTGTATTGGAGGGAAAAATTAACCTCATGTGTGTGTAGGGTTCACGAGTTAAGAGTTATCATTTTCTAGTTTTTATTACATCGATTTTAACTCTATACTAGTAAATAGTCTATTAAATTACATCGTTTTAAATCAATAGTATTGTGTATGTTATTTGGTAATAGTAACATATTTATAATATTTCTTCCTTTCCCTATGGAGTAGAGCAGGGGTGTCCTACACAAATGACCTTGCGGGCCACTTCGGAAAAACAATAAAATCTCGCGGGCCGCGCATAAAAATATGTACCTTTATATCAGATTTGGAAACGAAAAATATTTATTGGAGTGAAAATTTAAAACAGAATGAATTATTATTATTGTTTTCATTATGTTTCATGTATATTGACATAGATAATATAATAATGCAATGATCAAATAATTTTTGAAACATTACAGTGTGTTGTCATTTTCTTGAAAATAGGGTGTTCCTATTGAATGAATCTTTCGTTACTCATTGTTGAAATTTGATAGTGCTGTCATTCGCAAACGATTAAGAATACATTGCCCTTCATCTTAACCATCCTGAATATTTTTTTAAACTTTAAAAAATATCTCTGACTGCCTCTTGCTTTTTGGGCACTCCAAACAGAAAAGGGAGAGATGAAAGTCGCACACACAGAGAATCATGTACCATCCATAGTAAAGGATATGCATAATGCAATTTGAAATTTATTAAAAAAGTAATTTACTATAGTAAAATCAAATGTAACGATGTGATAACATATAAATGGTAAATTTAATCTAAAGTACATTTCGACTATCAAAAAGGGTTTATTTTAAAACAAGAACAGGTAACAGGCAAATACGTTGTATATATATATATATATATATATATATATATATATATATATATATATATATATATATATATATATATATATAATATAAACTTCCCCTCAAATAAATTTCAAAATGATAAAAGTTTACAAATCTGATATTTAAATTTTTTTTAAAAAGCGTCGGTGGGCCGTGAGTTACGAATTGGCGGGCCACATCCGGCCCGCGGGACGCGTGTTGGACACCCCTGGCCTAGAGTATAGGCTAATTACAGGTGAAAGTTGAACAGGTGAAAGTTTGAACAAAGCATTGTTCAAACCTGCAATCTTAGTTCCTAGGGCCAAGAGTTTCTATTGTGCTACTATGGATAATATTTCTTACTGTCTTTGTGAGGTATTCGCCCGTTTGTGATGCCTTACTCCTCAGTTATCTTCGTGACCTAGAGGCGTGGGAGTGAATGAAGAACCAGGCGTTGCCATGATCTTTAAATGTCTTTATTAAGATCTTAATTTAAACACTGACAATGATAATATTTATATAATAACTTAGCGAATCTGAGGTGAGAAAACACACAATACGTAGTACCAAATAAGCGCGACTTAAAACACTTTCTTCCCGCCTATTCCTAATCTCAACTTATACACAGTCCTAATACATAACAGAACTATCCTACCTTAATCTCTTGTTTAACCGCAATCCTCTCGCATCCTAAATATCTTTTGTTTATCTCGCGTGAAATTGTATCCACTTTGGCTTGATCGCTCTATCACAGATAGCTTCACACTCAATGACGGCTTTCTTCTCTTCCTTCAGCTCACGTGCTTAAACTCAGACTAGCATAATCACTTCCCAATAGATCATACGCTTACGTTAAACTTCTGCTATTTAAAAGGTTTCTTATTTGCATATTCACGCTTCGCTTCTGGATTTGATTGGAAAGAATTTGCCTTTTTCGGCCCCAATGAACCCAAGAGGAGTTTTTAGTAGAAAACGCGATAAGCCCGTCACATCTTGACTGGTTATACAGGTTTATAACTAATTATATATATATATATATATATATATATATATATATATATAGTTTGAAATAAAACTATTCTTATTTTAGCACTCTCATTATTACTGATACAGTCAGTGCTACGGAAAGGAATGTATTCAATAACATTTTTTTTTCATAGCTATTGTATTAGTAAGGGGCCAAAATTTTAACGATTATGAAGCAATCATAGCATTTAGAGCAACAAAATTCTCTTTATGGTTGTTCCATGAAAGAAAAGAGAAAAAAAAATAATAATGAAGAGACTTTTTCACTTTTCACATCCATGTTCTGTGGTATCTCAGTAGATGTTTTTTTTTTAACAAATGTGTGTGTGTGTGTTAAATTGGCACCGAAATTTGATGAATATTCCACGACGATTTTTTTAATGAATATAATTTTGAATTCAAGTCATTTATCAGGAAATTAAATGTACTAAGAATGAGCATTTGATGAATCTTTCAAAAGAACAATAATTGCTAAACATATATATCTTTATCGTCAAATATCACTGTTGAACAAAAGATATTTTCTTGAGAAGTTTTTAACAAATTTCAGTAACCAAATTTTTTGAATTAAGAAAATATTCATAAGAAAATGAAGTTGGTTACATTTTTTGAAATATCTATATTCAAATATTTATGACATAATGTTATTTTATAGTCTTCTAAAGTTCTTTGCTTCTATTAGGCAATAGATGATTTCATGAGGTTCTAATTAACCCCCTTTATCTACCTCATAATGATGGACTACAATTTTTTTCCGTGCAATATTTTTCTTAAGTCACTATTTCGAAAATTAAGAGATATAAATAAAATACTTAACTTTTGGAAAATTTAATCTGTTAGCGCTTATTAATTAATTGCTACTTTAAAGTACCGTCAGTTCACACAAAGGTCTAGCATATTCTCATAATACAAAAAGTCCGTATGACTTTTTAACGCTGTTTTATAACTCTTAAAAATGCTAAATAACCAGATACCACTAATATTTTGCAGCACAAAATATTTAATTTTGAAAATTATAAAATTTAAAAAATTGATTTACTTTTTTTTACACATAATAGCAGGTTTTACACATGAGCTAAAATTTGATGATATCCAAAGAAACAGCTTTTTTTTCTTTCTATTGAAATTAATTCAGTGGTGTGACGGCTCATGATGGCCAAGACCTACTGTGCCCAACTCAGTATACGCGACCATGGGCCCTGAGTTGCATGAGCAGATGTTCTGGTCAGGTGGTCAGTCTGAAGCGAACCCCCAGTTTTAAATTCCCAAACAAGCTTGGTACTCATTTTATCGACTAACTGAAGGTACGAAAAGCTGATTTCTTTTAATTAATACACAAAAATATATTACACGTTGTGCATTTTAAGTGAAGTTTCGATCGAATGTTTCTTAAAGCATTGCGTCCTGTGGTAGGAAATACTATATTTTCTGAACGTGAGCTACTGTACCCTGGGCCTTGTTCAGTCTCTTTATCGTCTTCTTCAGAATCTGACGAAAATTCCGGCACATTATTTGCATTGACTTCTTTCTCTTAAAAATCTCATCTGCTAGTGCATCACTGCTTTAAGATGGTAGGTTCTGCAATAAATCCAAAACCTCTTGAAGACTGAGCTTCTTTTTTCCAGATATTCTAAGAAAAGGGAAAACGGAGTAATAGAGCTCCTTGAAAATCTCCTATTATTGTTAAATCTCAGTTACACAAAGAAATTAATATGTTGTTAATTTTTGAAAAAAAAATAGATATTTCACTTAATTGTGTGGAAAAAAAATAAATCAATAACCTAGCTCAGATTCAAAGTTCAAATGCTTTGAAAACGTTAAAATAAAAGAATAAAAAATGTTAAACTGAAAAGAAGTACAAAAAAGGCATAACTCTACTGCAGTATAAAAATGACGCTACAACACAATGAAATCGAGTACACACGGAGTACGTGCTCGTTTATTCAGTGGGACCAAAAGTCTTGTGGGCTGAATCACGAGTGCAGGGGACTGGAGAATATTTCCCTCCCCTTCAGTTCCATGCCTAAATTGTGGAGGTGGAGATCCGTGGTGTCGCCATCTATCGTCCTTTCAAGGAATTTCATCGAGCTAATTCATACTGTCACCTGTATGGTGCTCAAGGCCAAGACCAACGACATGCGTACTTCTAGCCCCTTGCAACGATGAATTTTGTAGGTCTCGATCTGACTACGTCAGACAGGTGGCATTAGAAACAACAACAACACAACGAAAAATAATAATAAGCTATACAGACGAAAAAAAACCTATTAGTTCTTGCTCTAACATCTAATCGGTAATTCTAAGTACCACAAAGTTATTCAGTTGTAAAATTAATTATGTACACGGCTCACTTAAAATAAATATTCAAATCGATTTCAAAGATCTTAAATAACATATAAAAATATAAGACACCTTTTGACAATGAATACTTTTTGGGAACAAAAATGGCAATCCGATCCAAATGTCAGCTGAAAACGTAACTTCTGTTTTAAAAAAGTATACGCTTTTCCCTCTAAAATACTCATCATAGAACTTTGGCTGGCGTCTATTCTGGAAAAATGGAATTAATAGAGTGTTCTTACTAAGAACCATCAGAAAAATTCGTAAAAATGGTTATTCTAAGTAATTTTAAAGTGAGTGGTACTTATAAGTACCCGTCGGTAGATAAAGGGTTAAAAAAAGTTATCCCACATCACATTTAAGAAAGAAAAATTACACTTATTATAGGCGATACCATAATTTTATTGTTATTCAAATCTAAATTTTCTAGAGTCAAGGGGCAACTCCGTTTCAATAGAGGATACGCTTCAGAGGAAAATAAAGCTATGGCATCTTGAGGAAGCTAATGCTTGTGTTCACGTGCGAGAGTTTTAAATAAAAAAAAATTGTGCCGACTGGAGAGTCATTTTTATTTTTCCAGGAATGAAACAAGTTTTGTAAAATATCCTTGCTTTTTATTCGAATGGGACAATCGTGTAAAGTATTAACATTATCATGCAAAAAATTGGCCTTCTTGGAAGTTCTAGAGTGTCCAATGCTAAAAATGTAGTCAACACAGCGTTTCTTAAATTGTGTGGGGAGCGTCCCTCTAGGGGGGCATAATAACCTTTCGTAAGGGGGGCGAACATTTCGAAAATATAAGATTTAAAATAATTATCAATTTACTGAAAGGAAGCAAAACAAAATACACTCCGACATAAAAAAATAAAATACTTATTTATATAAGATACTTATAAATGAAAAGGCACGGCAAAAAATATTTGATAATTAATTTATCAAATCTAATTAAAAACAAGTTTAGCAATTATTAGTGGCTTCATTGGGTCTGTCTTATACAAAATAATATACAAAACTTAATATTTCTCTTGATTTTATTATTTAAGGTCGTACTGTAGTTTTAGCACCGTACATTATTATTGCATTCGATACACAGTTGTTGCATAAGGGGGTGCGATGAAAATTAAGACTGAAAATTGGGTTGCAAATATATTGAACTTTTGGGAAGCACTGAGTTAACCGATTTCTGGTAGTACCCACGGACAAAAGTTTTCCTACTCCATATCAAGCTGGGATTGTAACACATTTTCGTAAAAGCTCTTGATCGAGATCATAAGGCATTTATTTTTGCGTGACATTATAGATCCAAACACCTAAAATCTTGTGAAAAATGATCTGATTTAAATTGTTCTTATAATTATAAAAAACACTCGTGACTTTCATTCAGGGTCATTATGGTAATTTTTCTAGGGAATAACAGAGCTATGTACTATGTAAAAGTATAGCTTAAAATAAAGTGAAAATTAAAAAAAAAATTAGGCTGTCACATGCCATTTAAATTTATTTTTGTTCCACTTTTCAACTGAACTTTTTTTTATCCAATATAATGGGAGAAAAAAGCTTGGCGAATTATTTTGATTACAGATATCTATTATGGAGTTTCGTTATCGATACCAATAGAATGCAGCATTGATTGCTGACTACTGTAGGCATATCAAAAGAGAAGAAACCGAACAAAATTATAAATTCAAAAATTGGAACTAATAGATTTAAATTAATGTAAAATATACTAAAGTATAAATACACAGTATACGACATAATACATGTAAATTTAACATTTTATTACTCTATCTCTGGTGAATTCTCTTTGATGTTGTAATAACCCATAAATGCATATTTTCTATTTACCAATAATTATAACTAACTGTATATTTCTATTACCATTTTTATGTACAAAACTGAGCGTCCAGTTGAAATATTAGCTGTAAATTTAATAAAAATATTTGTTTTCTGTGTATTTTACACTGACACAGATTTTGTAATACATTGTACCCAGTGCTTCCCAACTTTTTTTTATCGTCACGGACCAGTCAGCGTTTGATAATTTTTCCAGGGCCTGCTGAGGGAGGAAGACGTCGTGATCGTTTATATTTCAGATTATTTTCATTTAATTTTTTAATTTAATTGTATTTAAACATGTGACTCCAGAATAAAATATAGTTAGACCAAAATATGAATATCAAGTGATTTATCAAGGAATATAAAATGATTTCAATAAAAAGCTGCACGAATCCGAAAAAAATACACCACAGTTAATAAAATAGAAATTATTTAATGTTACACTTGGGGTCACTGACTTAAATCATGTATAAATCCTTTACCTCATGAATTGTTTGTAGAACTTTATTATGGTGAGCACCGTTATCTTTCTTCCTCCGTAAGTTGGCGTTAATCCTAGGACAGTTTGGAAGGAATATTTTTTTTCCTGCAAGGAAATGATGCCATGAACATCTGTTATCCGCAGTAATCCCCTTTAATAGTACGGGGAAGGTTAGATGTCTTAAATTTAGCAATTGCTGTTATCGTATTCCTACATGAAACCATTTGTATAGTCTAAGTCAGGGGTGGCCAACCCGTGGCACGCGTGCCACACAGTGGAGCTGTAACAGTGGCACGCAAAGATTTACTGAATTTTTTTTAAAAAAATTTGAAAATATATATAATTATAAATAACCCTTTTTTTTCTATGGACATAATAAAATAAATATCTCTCAAAACTAGCTGATGTGCACCTATAATAATCTATTTTTGTTGGCATCTGCAAGAGCTAATCTTAATATAATGACTGTGTAAACAAAGTAGTAATTCAAAAACCTCATTAAGTACTGAGCGTTTAATAATTATTTTGAATTAAATGATTCAAGTTACTCACATTTCTATTTTATACATAACCTAACAGGTTGAGCTTGTAAAAGGTTTATTAACAATAAAACTTAAGTTTGCGTACTTTCATCTTATTTATTATATTATTTTTAAATCTCGCCTATATACATAGACTTGTATTAAAAATATTCTATAAATTCCATAATTAGTCTCCTATTAGTAATATTTTTTCACTTTTCCATATTTGTTTGTAGGAAAAGTTCAAATTGGCACGCATAATTATATTTTTTATTTAATAGTGGCACTCTTCTCAAAAAGGATGGCCACCCATGTCCTAAGTCAACGAGGGTTCATACACACAGTCAAACTCTCCAAACCGTTGAAAACAGTCAATAACATGAAGAACTTTTTAAAAGAAATTTTCAGATATTATAAATTGTTCTTCATTTAAGAAAAAGAAAGGAGTTTATATCTATATAAATTTAAATTACATGGAAAAGAAACCACTTTTTATATGTATATATACAGTATGCCTGCTATAAAGTTCGTTGTCACCCCATTAATATATGAACAGCAAAATCTATAGTCTTAAAACGGGGGTCTAGATATAGTAAAGTTGCCATGCGCTACAAAGTAAAAGTGTTTACAGCACCACCTGGCGGATAAATTTAGAGTTAGTGTTCGGATCTCAAAAACAGAACGAGAACATGAAAAAATTCAATTTCAAAGTTGTTCAGCATCATTTATTTAGTAAAATAAGATACCTTCTGCATAACAATGTTAAAAATAGAAGAAGTAAAATGTATAGTCATTAGGTTCGTAACTCCAAAAATTGGATGTAGGGATTAATGGCAGGAGATAATCAGAGACACTATGATTGGTGCAACTTGATTCTGAGCCCCTTGGAAGTCCTGCAAACGTTTCTTAACGACATCATATGAAGGGATGCATGCTTTGCGCGTAATATTACGGACACAATAAGCAGAATATCTGTTTCTGAGCACTGAATAATTTTAGAGGAGCTGTCGAAGTTCGACATCAAGTTTGATGGTCGATAAATGACCGGTGCGGAATATTCAAAATCAGACTTATTGACCCCATGCTGAACGAAGGCACTTTAACCGGATCCTGATACTTGTCATTACTGAAGGGCGTACTATTCGATTTTCCAAAAGATATGACGTTGAGTGGTTCCAACACCATGGCACTAGGCTGCGCACCGGGTATCAAGTGTCACACAGTATATTCGAGACCTTCCAGCAATTAGTAATCGGATATGATAGCTGGGTTAAACGGCTTGCCCGGTTACCTGAAATGAGCCAATTGGACATTTTTTGAGGGATACATCAAACAGGGAGTATGTGCAACCCCTCTGTCAACGCTGGAGAAACTTCCAAAATCATATAATGGATGTTTGTGGCAGCATGTCACGTGCCATGTTGATGAAAGTGCTGCGAGAAATGCAAACCAGTGTCTAGATGTGTATTGCTGTTGAAAGATACCTTTTTGAGCATGAAAGAAAGATGAGCCTCATTTCCGGAAAGTACAGTTTCGTTCAATGCACTCAAACACATTTGTGCTTTTAAATTTGTATAATTTTTGTATATGCAAAAGGTTTTTATATAATAATTCAATGATGATGAACAACTTTGTAATTGACTTTTTTTTTGTATCTCTAGCTGCTTTTGAGATAAGAACGGTAACTCCGAATTTATCAGCGAAGTGATGCTGTAAGTAATTTTTTTGTATAGCTCGTGACAACTTTATGATACCTAGCCCCCCCTTTTATGGCAATAGCTCTTGTCGCTCATAAGTTATTTGAGTGACAATGAACTTAAGCAGGCTCACTATATACAACGAAATACTATATTAAGGACTTAAAAATCATTTAAACCTAATCGTAATAAATAGGTTTCAATAATTTTGATTAAAACAATTAATGATTATGAGTAAGTTGATAAAAATGTTGGAAATAAAAAAATAGCAATATAAGACCACGCATCTAAACAATGCATGGACATTTATGTGATATTGTTCCTCTTTTTTCTTGATGCACTTAAAAATTCTGTTTTTAATTAAAATGAACAGGTAGACAAGTTCAGTTTTAAAAATATTGTTCGATTCTTTTATAATAACATATTTTTCAGTTCTTTTTCAGATGAAAGCAATACATTATTAACATGTGTTTTGTGACATACCTCAAGGTCTTTCCATGGAGCAGAATTCTCGACAGTGACTTGACAATGTCAAAATATTATATAGCCTTTTCTTTTTTAAACCATTCCTAAGTAAATTTAGATGCTTGGCAAGAAGCATTTTCCTCCTGAAATATCCAGTTAGCAATACTTAATAAAATCCAGCACAATATTAGTGGATCATTTAGCGCAGCTTGATATTGTGCAGAGTCCATATACCCCGAAAGTCTCTGTAAGTAGCTTTTTTACTCCATTTGGATTAAATCTCCAAACCCCATTACTAACTATCTTCTAATTTATTGTTTGAAGATTTTTTTTTTGTTTATTCATTAAGTTTTTTCAATAGGTCAGGCATAGCACTAACGGGATACGCGTGCCTCTAACAGAAGCTCCACATTGTGAGTTTCTTAAGAATTTGAAGAGTAAAGTTCCGGATCAAATATGTCTTTCCGATCACGTGACTATAGCTCATTTATACAAAAAAGCATTAATCATACTACTCGTACATTATACTACTCATAACACTCTTCTCACAGTTTGATTAATCCAAATGCTTGAAACTAAATTTTCCTCCCACTCCTAGCTTCAGTGTATTTCCCTAAAGGTCGATCCCAGGCCATCGTCAGTAAACCAAAGTATACCCCAAAAATAAAACAAAGTTTATAATACCGCAGCTTCTTTATGTTCCAATATCTGTTACATCATTTATACCAATGTACAGGGTGATTCGCTATCAGATCGATAAACTGGTAGAGTTTGTAGGGGGTGTACAGAGACGACTCAAAATCACATAGGAATGTAGGCTCGCGAATGCCGTAGTTGTAAACTATGGTGTAAAGAAACAGAGAAAGAACAGAAACATCAATACATTAATGAGACAGAAAATATTTTATTGAGAGGTTGTACTACAGCAGGTGTTCGATAGTGCATGAACTTTTTCACGTAAAGAGTTTGGTGTACGAGACGTCTGTTCCTTCAGTTGAAGGAAACACTCGATTATACTTGTAGTTGCCGAGAGGATACGTGTCATGCCAGGAATCTTCCAGAACGTCAGGAATTCCATACAGCGTCACTGTCATACCTACCAGACGACTTCTGGCCGTAATTTCGAGCACCTGTTGTTATACAACCTTTCAATAAAATATTTTCTGTCCCATTAATGTGTTGTTTTCTGCTTCTTTGCACCATAGCTCGTAACTGCGGCATTTGTTACCCTGCATTCCTATGTGTGTCTATGTACCCCTTACACGCCTTAGCAGTTCGCCGGTCTGCAGGGAATCACCCTGTATATATACATACACGCGCGCGTGTGTGTAAGAAAAATGGGTCAAAAATAAAATGTTTTTTCCTATATATTACATTTCCTAACATAAAAAACGACGCATTAAGACGGTACCTAGCATTGTTGACTACCAGACATCTTTGCAGTGTTGCCGGGAGCTTTCTACTTGGTATCTCACGGATTGTAGTATAAATGTTTTCAGCATAAGTCCTGCTCTTCAAGTTGAGTCTTGATGCCCCTCGATACCGTGTCATTGATAGCCGCGGACCTTTGATTTTCATCAGTAAAATCCTTGTTGAATGACTGGACCTTTTTCTGCTTGTATTCGTGCTTTGAAGCAAACGCGATCGTCAGACCTCTCCTCGGAAGAGCCCATTTTAGCTCTGATGAGTAGGCGCCTTTGATATATCTGAATTGTTTGGAACATGAATGGAAGGAGTAATTCGGCAGGCTAGTTCTACGAGTGAAAGTCCAGCCAAGGAACATCTTGCATCAGGACCAGAGGTAGCCAACGCATTATTGATTTTTCTCTGCTATTGTGTAGCTGCGTTTTCTGAATAAAACATTCAATTACTATAATACTGTTAGCGTTTCATTTTCAATACATGCACATCACATCTACCAATTTTTGCTCTATTCTGATTCTCTGATGCGTTGTTTTTTATTTGATCGAGTGTATGTTTATTAAAGCTATCTACATAGTTGGAAAATTCGATAATCTGAATAATTTCTACCATTATTTTGTTGTAAGAAGCAAAATTTGAGATTAAATCAATAATTTAGTTAATATGGGTATTATAAATGGTAATAGTGCTTTGACCTGGATTAGTATTAAACTTAAAGTAATTTGTTTTCCTAATTCACAGCATATTATCTACATAATGTATGATTTTAAAATTTAAGCTCTATTTTTTTCCCCTGTTGCTTGAAAAATTTCACATATTTTTTTAAACGAACTATTTTATTTAAATCGGCGCGGTTTCAATTTTCTAAAGAGTTTTCACACATTTATGAAAAAAAATCTAACTACCATGAAAGTACTTGCTTTTATTCAAAGAAAATGTGTAAATACAATTGAAATTGTGTCTTCGTTGATTTTTTTAATCAGTGCTTCTCAAAGTTTCAATATTCGTGACCCAATATTCAGTCATAATTTTCATCGCGCCCCTTCATACAATAACAATGTATTGAACTCTAAAATACTATACTTTAATGGTAAAACTACGATACGATTTTAACCTCTTAAATGCCACCGGCGAATATAAACGTCTCGTTCAGCCAAAGCGTTAATTCGACGCACTTATACGTCTTACCGAAGTACGATCTTTTCTATGCACTGCTATCAATAAAATTATTCCGAAGTCTTTGGAATGCAATATAAAGGACCTTGAAAATGTTTGAGAAGGGTTTACTTATTTAAGATTTTTTTTTACTCATTTATTCCTTCCTCCACCCCCAATACATCGCATACGAGCGCTTACCTGGAAAACGTTTGGCACTGGGAAGCGAATTGCGTACTTTTAATCGGCAATTAATAAATTAATTCTAAACCGTACAACTTATCAAGATAAATGATAATTTTTGTATATAATTTTATGTAAGATAATCCCAAGAAGTGACTGGGAGTTGTTAAACTTGTGCTTAACTTAGTAATGTTAAATTAGTTATACAATACATTGTGTAGCACTGGTACATTTATAAGTGTATTGTATCAGTGTAAATGTGTATTTTATTTTTTATTATGTCAGAACGCATTTTGTTTGTTTACTTTCCGTAAATTAATAATTTTTAAGTAATCTTTTGTTTTCGACTTATGAATATGCTCGCACCCCCTTCGTAGAGTTGCCACCCCCTCCAAGGAGGGCGCACCTCACAGTTTGAGAAACGCTGGTTTTAACGAATCTACTTTAATACGAATTGTTTTTTACATTGTTTTGTTAACTAGGAAAAAATATATACTTATATATTTAGCAATTTAAATTTTTGTTCAGTTGCTATAAGCCACATTATCATTTTTAGTTAAGTAATGTATTTTTAAACATCAGTAAATTGTTTTAACATTATTTAAGAAATACTTGATAACTTTTTTCACATACCTGTAAAGGATTTTTTTTGTACAAGTAACAGTTATTTAAAATTATAAATATCATGAGAAGTTTACTTGGTGTTTTAATATTTAATTGCTTCACAACGCTTACAAGTAGTTCTTAAACTTTCGATCACTTGCCCCCGTCAAGATTTTGAACACCCCTCCCTGAATTAATATTCTTGATTGGAATACACGTTCTAGTATAATTTTTTTCATTGGCGGCAATTTAGTAATCTAGTCTAGGATGACACATCTATTAGTTTTTCTACGAGGCCTTCTGAGTTTGTGAAAGAGGAAAATCTTAACATTAAATAAGAAACTTTCACGGATCCCTTAGAAAGAGACGCTGGGGATCCCCGGGGTGTACGCAGACCACATTTTAAGAGCCACTGGTTTACACGATTCAAGCATCTATACAAAAGGGAAACCAAAAAATAAACGAGACACATAAAATCAAGGTTATTATTTTAAGGAAGATTACTACAACCTCCTCTGGGCATGCTTCTTTTTATAAAACGTGCTTTCTAGATAGAAATGATTGGGATAAAGTGAAAATGAAAACAACATAAAAATACAGGACGAACAGGTTTTAGTTGCAAATTCTTAAGATCAGGATAGAACATTCCTTTACCGATTTGTTCATATCTTTTGTGCGTATGAAAGTAAAAATCCTTTCTGTCTCTGACCTTGCCGCAAGAACTTACCTTTCTGACCTCGTCGACAATCATATTCCTTTCAAGTGAAAAAGCAATAATCAATCAAGGAATGATTTTACCCGTGAGAATCATTAACGCATGAGTGCTTTAGTTCAGACACACTCGTTGAAAATATAAGATACTTTTTTTAAAAATAATCTCTTGATATTTAACGTTTACTATAACAAGTAATAAAAAAAAAAGTCAATTCCTACTTAGATCAACAAAGAAAATTTTATTTTAGTTACTTTTTAATAAATAATTACAATTAATATAAATATGCATATACGTATGACAGATTCACAATATGAAGTGACAAAATAGATTTTCCTTGCAAATTTCCATTTTCCTTTCTATACATGGTGTTGGACTATTTTTTTTTTTGTTACTATTTATTCCTTAGTTAAATTTAATTTTTCTACTAAAATAGTATAGTAAAAAAGAAATCACTTGCTCAGAAATCAGGCCATCCCAGTTGAGATTCGAGCCCACGATCTTTGGATTATAAGTCCAACGCGCTATCCATTGTGCAACAGAGACACCACGAAAGATTTTCCTTTCTATATATGTTGTTGGACTATTATTTTTGTTTGTTACTATCTTGAATGGATGAATAGAAAGTATTTTATTAACGATTGAAAATTTGAACAAGATAAATAAATAAATAAATAAATATAGGGAGAAAGAGAGTGAACTATAATAGTAGGAACTGGACATTTGTCAAATTTTTTTTTAAATTTCCATCATAACTTTAGAAAAATTGTTAAAATCGAATTTCAATTTTCAAAATTTGTATTAAAAATAAGAAATTTATGTTTAACTGATGCAGGTGTTCACATCCCAGCGCAACTTTTAGTTTTTGCAATTGATAAAATCATTTGTAGAATAATCCAAGTATCTTTTTCATAATACTCTCTCTCTCTCTCTCTCTCTCTCTCTCTCTCTCTCTCTATATATATATATGAGAAGAAAATAGACACGAATTACTTTAATATTTTTTAAACATTTGATGCGATCGCTGACTAACGATTTTTACACTGGCCTTTATAAATTGTCATTAAACTGATGACATACATTCAGAAATTAATAAAGAATTTTCAAATTCAAAATTTAGTTAATTCATGAAATAATTTCTTAATTATTTACACGAAAAGCTATTGTCATACTATTTGTATGAAACTGCAGCAGCCTATTATTCCATACAACCTGTCTGGTGGAATTAAGACTCAAACATCATGAAGGACGAAGTTTGCGATCATGACAACTTGGCTACCACGACTTAACGAATTAATATATTTCGAAAAATGAAACAATTATCGTGTTTTAGTTTTAAGGTTTTAGTACAGGATGTCCGGGTTTAAAGTATCCAAAAATAAGGGCTTATTATTACGGAACTACGCATCAGAATGTAACAAACTGTTCATCCATGGATTGAAAAACTCTCCGAGATTTTTTGGGTCTAGTCCGATCGGCCGCATGGGAATGCATTATTGGGCAATCACAGGCGATGAACTTTTTACATTGACTTCATTAGTAAAGATGTGGACGCCACAGTAAAAGATGCAGTGCGTACTTTGGTTAACGGAATTTAAATCAGTCAGGCGTGTACAGCGACATGTTCAAACAGAAGGAAATGTCAATCCTCAGATATCAAAATCTATCCACCAATGGGACAGAGCTTTGGTATCGAACTCTGACAGACGGGAACTTTGGTATTTGAAAAACTGGTAGGTATCCTGAAGTTTTCATGATAGAAGACACTGTTGATCGTGTGTATGATTCATTTTGTAGGAGTCCTGATAAGTCTATTAAACAAGCCATTAACGACATTCCATTCTGTTCTAACACGTCGCTGTACACACGTGGCTGATTTAAATTCCGTTAGCCAAAGTAAACACTACATCTTTTAATGTGGCGTCCACATCTTTACTAACGAAGTCAGTGTAAAAAAGTTTATCGTCAGTGATTGTCGAATAATGCGCGCACGTGCGGCCGTTTGGACTAGACCCAAAAAATCTCGGAAAGTTTTTTCAATCCATGAACAGTCTGTTACATTCTGATGAGTAGTTCCGAAAAAATAAGCCATTACTTTTGGTTACTTCAAGCTCGGACATCCTGTATTTTTAATTATGACTATTTTACCAACAAAAAAAATTGTTTGGATATGAACTAAATTTGCTAAAACTTGTGTAGATTTTTAATCAATCCGTACGTATCATTTTACTATATGTGGTATCCCAAAAATAGCACCCAAATTCTGCAAAGCGAGATTCATCGCTGAGAGTACATTAAAAATGCTTAAAGAACTGTTCCTGTACGATCAATAGCTTACGAGAAAAATACGGTAAATGATGATGACACAAGATGGGACATCGGCGCCTGCTGCATGTGATTGGAGTTCGTGTGGGTCCAGTTCTTTGGCCGCCACGATCACCAGATCTTCGACTGTTGGATATTTCGCCCTATGCGGGCCATCTTAAAGAATTGGTGTATTGGGGAACTTCTCTAATGGACTTAGTTGCCCGTCTGCATGCTGCTTGTACTTCGGTGGACACCGTGTTGTTGCGACTTGTGCACTCTTCCATTCCACGCCACTCTCAAATTTGCTTCTCTCTAAATATTTGAAAATACTGCTGTTGGTGTGTTCAATGTGGTGTTTGGATTAGATAAAGTCAGCAGTCCTTTAATATGAAAAATATCATTAATTTTTAAATTAATAATATGTATAATTATTTTTTGTCATTTCTTTTTATTAACGGATCACTTAAAAATAATACGAGGGTTATTGATGATGGACCTCAGTAGATTAAAGAGGATGACACCAGCATCCCAATCTCCAAACTTCCACACCAATCATAAGAACTTTGAAGCTCGACCGATTAAATATGTATCAGCTCCTCTATACGGTAGATTTTTAATGGTTCGAGATCTTAGATCCGTAACGCGACAGAAATAACACCGATCACGAGTTTGTGTCCTTGACTACTACCCTTGGCTAAAAAGATAGCTGTTATGCTGATTTGTATGAGTAAAACTGTTTTGCTTTCTCTTACTAGCATGCATGATGTTCTTTTTAACATGCTTTTATAAGCTTCACTTGTATGTAACGAAATCCTTGAACTCGATTTTGATCCACTTTTAAAAGATCAGATTAATTCGAAATTTTATACATCTGTCAAGGACAGATGACAATATAATTAGTTAACAATTTTTTTGCATTGTCCTGATCAGGATTATCAGAATTAACGTGATTTCCCATTTCCAGATTTGGCGCCTACCAAAACAGCTGAGAACTGATTCAGAGGTCTCACCCGATTAAATAATTTCGCACAAACTCTTCGATTCAAAACGTGTACTTTTATGTCTAATGCTGATGCAAATTTTATAAAGAATATTGAGCTCTTTTTAGTGAAAAAATTCCTTGACTTTACACCTTCTTCGGCATTAAATATTTCAAACTTAGCTCTTCCATATTTCCTTCAGTTCGCTGATCCTACACTTTGCAAACCAGGCCGTATCGATGCACTGATAGGATACAAATGGGTATTCCAGATTCCAAAAAAGTACACATTTAAGATTAATTCATCAATGATGGATAAATGATAGTTGAAAAAACTAAAAAAAAAAAAAAAAAAAAACACGCTCTTATTGTAGATCAAACTAAAAAATGAAAAATTATAGTTTAAAATTTAAAAAACGCTTTTATGTAGCTAATTGAGTTAAAAAATAAAAATAACAATTCTTAATATAATAATAAAATGAATAACGAGATAACTAATGTCATATTGTGGTAAAAGCGTGTGGGGTGTGTTTTGTACTACATTTTTACACTAACTCTGCATTTTGGAATAGAACTAATAAGAAATTATAACAACTAATACCGAACACCCTAAGCTTTTACCACATTGTCATTACATAACTTTCTCGTTAATCATTTTATTCTTATATTAAGAATTATTTTTTTACTTTTTAGCTCAATTAACTATAAAAGCGTGTTTTTTAGTTATTTTTAAACAATTTTTTTTACTGTTGTTTATTAAAATTTAAACATAAGATAAAAAATTCACAGGATATTTTATCTGTGAATAACTGTTTTCTTTAGTATTTTAAATTACCGTTACTTAGCAATATTTAATTTTTTTTATTTGTCATTGTACTGGGATATTAAAAATGGGAAATTACCATTATGTACAATGTCCGGACATGCATGAGTTGGTACTGCACATTTAAGACTTCAGCGTCAGGTTTATTGAAAAGTTATAGAGCACCAGTTAGATTTTAAGTAATGATGGAAGGCCAGATTTGTTCATGTTTTAGAAATCGCCCCTGAAACGGCATGGAATTTTTATACGAGTCCCCCCTTGACCGCATGTGGTGAAATTCCTTTTGGTGGGGTGTGTCAAAAAAAAGTTCCCGCGTTACAAAGTTCAGTAAACGCATAAATTTTGAGGTGGTGTAACATTGCGCCGGTCTTGGGACCAATCAGATAAATTATACTGGACAAGGCAAATAGTTCAGCTCCAGGAGTTTTGGGTGATGAGGCGCGGAATAAAAAGGGTACGCACCCGAATTTCAGCAGAGTTGCAGAAGAACCTTCAAACAAAAGATGCCGAAATTCCACCCGGACCGGGCGTCAACCATGTCCATCCCCCCTGCATCCTCTCCCTCTCAAGCTAAGTTTAATTATTTTTGATCTTGTTGTAGAAGCAAAAATCCTCTCTATACGTGTGCTTAAAATAAATTTATCTTAAACGTTAAAAGTTCGTTCTGTTAAATTATTGATTCTTGTTTATTTTAACTATGGTCATGATGATGTGAAATTAGGGAACCTGAGTTGATTTGAGAATATTAATAAGTTAAAATAGCGTCGCATCAGTAATATTATTTTCTTTTCTAGTGATATAGTTTTCAGTAAAATTTGTTCTTTTAAAGTTGTGCGAAATTTTGATGGTAGATTAAATGAAATATTTAAAGAACATATATAAAATACAATTTTATGATAAAACAATGTCTTACACTGATTTCTCTTTTTAAAGACTACAGTTTTACCAGTACTTCATTCATATCAACAAGAAATTTAGTGCTTTCAGTAAATATTAACATACGTGTCAGATGTTAATGCCCATATATCTTCAGACAACAAAATATGAAACTTGATTGAAGAGAGACTATTAAATTCAAAAACTAAACATTTTATTAACACAATAACATTCAATTTATGTACTACATGATAAACAAATAAAATTCAAGCATTGTTAATTTATTTCTTATAGCGTAAATATTTTATTTGGCTTTATTAGTAAAAGTTTTACTTTTCTAATAACATTTAAACTTGATTCAATAATTTAATTTGTGGATTTCTTACAGTAAAACCTTGACGAAGAATGCAATTAGGATAGCAAATATAAAAACAAAAAGAGATATCTTAAGAATAGTAAGGGAATGATCTTCCCCTTCGTAATCGCTCTTTAATGGTTTGACTATTCTTTTTTTCCAGTCTAAAATTGCTTGCCTAGCTCCAGGCCAAGTATGAGGTCCTTGAAGCCTGTACTGATAGGGTAATGATGGGCCAAACCACAGAGTCCAAAATAACACCGGGTCAGTAAAGAATATTTTGAAAAGGTTTGGTTTTGCCCCAAAAAGTGCAGTAACGTCATCTAAATATGGAATATAATCAGCTTGGATAGTATGTCGTTCTGACTGGGCGTATCTCTTTCTGTTCTCTTCCCTTTTTGCTTTTATATCAGCTTCCATTTCTGCACGAGCAGGAAGGCTTAATTTACCATTCATAACTAAAGAAGCCAATCTGGCTTGGGCTTCTCCAACAGGGAACCCGCCACCCTGAACTTGAACCAAGCCAAGTATAGCAAGTGATGGGTGCTTCATATGAGGTGGAAAAATATATTTGTACAAATGAACTTCATTGTTTTTCACTGATGTTAATTCTTCACTCAAAAACGGAAATTTTATTTTGTAGCCTGTAGCAAAGACAACAGCGTCGCATTCGGTAACATTTTTATCATTTTCAAAAATCACACCCTTTTCACAGAATTCCTTGATATTCTTGCGAACCAAAACAGCTCCACTTAGAAGCTTGATGGGTAGAGAATCGCTAATAGTGGCATGTTGACTCCATATTCTGTGCTGTGGCTTTAAATTGTACATAGAGTGATCAAACCGTTCATTCGTGACTCTTTCACAAAACCAACAAACGAAATTGTATGGAAGATATTTAAACAATATATCAAGATATCTACGTTGAAGAGCAACATCAATTGGCAAACCCCATGGACCTACTCGAGGGATTACCCAAGCTCCTCGCCTTGTGCTCAAGTATACCTAAAGTTTAAAATGAATAAGATTATTGAAATGCATTTATAATGTACAAAAACATTCAAAACAATATCACTTGTTAAAAAAAGACAAATTAAGTAAATTAGACATTTCTTCTTTTGTTTACGCATATTTGATAGAAAAATTGATTTCTTAAAAATAAATACGCAGCTATATACATACAATTTAGAAAAAATATTAAATGTTACAATAATAGTCAAACTGTTTGCGACAGGAGATACAGTGATGTTAAATATTGCCAAAGAGTTAAGATTTAGTTCCTTTAGCTCTTAATGAGGCACGGGTATATTATTATACAGGGTGGTCCCGAATTCATGGTATAAACTTTAAGGGTAGGTACATGACATTGTAACAATCACTTATTGTATAGGAATGTATGGGCGCAAGTAATGCTGTGAGACACAAACACAAAAATTAAGAGACGAAGTGTTTATTAAAAGCGTCGTGGATAAGAGTGTAATGTTTACAATAACTGTTCAGCACATGAGCTATGAAGTCTAGCTGTAGCACACATTGTTGTACCGCTCACTGGCTGAAGTTCAGATGGAGGGGAAAGTCCAACAGATTCAAAGCTTGAACTCGCTGAAAATGGAAAGGGTGTAAGCAATTTTCGTTTAACACTCTACGAACGGTCTGATGACTCACACTTACTTGATGAGCAACAGCTCTTATACTTGACTCGGGTCTATCAAGCACAACGCAAAATGTTTTCTTCCAGGAATGGACTGCGTATAGCTCCGCGTCAACCAGCATCGTGTCTGGTGATGTTGAACCATCGTGTTTCACGAAGTTGACGACGTAACCGCTGAAAAATTCTGTGAAAAATTCTATTCGTCAGTCAGGAAACTGCGCGTGATACATTCGTTGTGAGCAGCTCAACCGGTACCATTTGTACGGCCGTAAATGTAATGCATGTTTGCTTTTTCGGCATAAGTAAAGTCTTCAGACGTAGACGTCAGCACAATCGAGAGTGGCGCTCTCCCTTACTGAGATGCATCATGTCGAACAGCAGCTAGACATCTACTATCCCCTACCTGCAACGCAACCAACCTATAACTCTATTTCTCTTTCCTTGTATTTCCCATGTTTGCACCTCACCGTGGCACTTGCGCCCATACAATCCTGTACAATAAATGATTGTTACACACACAATGTCTCATGTATCTACCCTTAAAGTTTGTACCATGAATTCGGGACCACCCTGTATAGTGTTGCGGAAGAAAAATAAATGAACAGTGGTTATATATGTTATTTTTTTACTGAGATGGAACCAAAAGAGACTAAACATTCTATGAAAAACTTGGAATGGTATATTATGCACGAAATGTTTTAAGCTCATCTAAATGATAATCTAAGGCAGTACCAAAGAATACTAATAAATTAATTACACTCATATGATTTATAATATAATTTTTTAAATGCTATCAGTGTTTTTAAATAAAATGTCCATTTAAGTATTTCAAGTCTATTTTGTCATATAAATGTTTAAAGGAAAGTATATAGTTGATTAAGCTCATTACGTGTTTTTATTTTTAATTCATGAGGTTAGCAGCAGTTATTGCTGTTGTTGAGTTTATTAGAAAAACTACTGTGGCCACCCAAAATACACTACCAAGAAGGAATCCCACAAACTGGGTGAAATTATCAACCTGCGTATATTACGATGGGTATGTAAATTATTAGCATATACGCATAGACACACATCCTGGATAAAGTTTTTCTTTCAATGGATTGGTAATTACCATTGCAGACATAGTATATTTCATGGGAGCTGGTATCACTTTTTAGTATGGCACCATATAGGGGGATACCAATTACTACAATGTAATTTTGACACTCGGTTTTATTCCCAGAATTTGGGCTGCGGCAGCCCAGTGGTCAAGGTATCGGATCATGGCAGGCAAGTCATGAGTTCGTGCCCAGTACCACTAAAAACCCGCTGTTTAGGGGAACAATGCACGTTAAATCTGTCGAGAGCTCAAACGTCCTGCCATTGGTGTGGTGTGGTAGTTAGGAGAGGAGTTGCCAGCTCAGGTGTCATTCTTGTCACTTGGCCATGGTTCAAAATTACGTGGTCCGTCGCCAAAAGTCCTCGTGTTGCCGAACAGTGCGACGTTAATATTCACTCACTCACTCCTTCCCCGAAGGAGGCACCTGAGCTCTGACGGTGAGATATTGTGAAATGTTAAATTGTTTAATTTTTTCAAGAGCACCTAAGCCAAACAGGCGTTCCAGAGATCTTTAACATGCGACATAATCCTACGACATGGACGCTGTAGATTTTTTTGCATCGTGAAAACCCACCGACTTGGGCCGGGGTAGAAAAAACTTAAACGTACAAGTGCAGTGCTTAACCAACTGCGCCACCCAGCCGGCTTCCTGGGTAAAGTTGAACTACATAAAGTAGGAACAAAATGAATCAGAATGATCAGCATTTCAGCTCAGATGTACACAATAAGTGCCTGCAACGTCACCCAAAAAGTACTGAGGGAAGGAAGAACAAAATTCAATTTTCAAGTAATGGAATTCCTTTTCCTCGTAGTTCTTCTTTGTAAGCAATTTCGGTAAGCTTTGAAGAAGGATACAAGTGTCTTATGCGTACGTTTTTGAGTAAGATATAGAAGGAATTGGATTATTTTGCTATGAAATCGATGATCGAGACAGATGTAACCAAGCAATAATTAGAGGATCTGTAATGGATAGATGCAAAAAAGAACAACTTGACGGACGGTATTGATAACGCACAAGCATAGTCTGATCCCTATATGTTATCAAAGGTATAATGTGTAATAGTCCATACCAATTTCATTTTTTTCCCTAACAACTCAGAAGCATATATTTTTAATAACATCCTCTTTTTACTCTGTGTTAACTCTCTAATAAATTTGGCGTTGATAGGAGTATTTCTTGTCCTTTGTGGTACTTTTTGTATGGCCAGCAATGCAGTTGCGTGAGTTAAGCGCAAGTGAGTTAGCCTCTTAATGAATAAATGACTGAATATAAATGACTAGAAACATGAGAAAAAACATGCTAAAAAGGAAATGATAATTGTTAGAAGCATGAAAAAAATAATATTCTACTCTGCTCTTATAACTACTATATCTTGCATAAAAATCTTGTCCAGCAATGTTTTCATTATTTTACATAGGTTAATGAGTACTAGAGGAATTGAGGAAATTCACATTGCAAAATAAATTTCAAACTTTAATTGAAATGAATGAATACTTTTTAAAGCTTTAATACGAAACTCCAAATTTTCCTGCCCAAGATGTTGTGAACTGAAATTAATTTTTTAAAAGCATACTGTTGGCCATACAAAATGCAACTCCCTGAATGAAGCCTGCAAACCCTGTGAAGTTTACATCATGCGTTGACTGCGATGAAATATGCAAATCGTTAGCATTATAGTGCAGACGCACATCACTGATGACCGTGGTGCCCCCGCAAGTGCTATATAAGGAGAGAACAAATTGGCGTTTAAAGTACGCGGTAATTATTTTTGCGGGCGTTTTATTTATTTTTTTATTTTATGTTAAGTGTTTATTTATATCATCGAGGGTCTTATGACCAAGTTTCTGAATTCGACCGAGGAGGAATAGTAGCCTATACGGTATCCTTCTAAGAAATGGGTCATCGTGTTGGACGAAACCAAGCAACAGTAATGCGGATCTGTCATAGCTGGATGAAGGAGAAAACGACGGACCGAAGGAACCGATCGCATCCACCTCGTTGCACGACTGACCTTGATGACAGGCGGATTATGTGCATGGCAATGATGGATCGCGCATTCACACCACGAACCATAGCACAACATATTATGTTTGTTACCCATCATTCGGTGTCCGCTTGTTCCATTCGACGCCGTTTGCGTGGAGAGGAATGTCCGTAAGGCGTCCATTGCTTCGTTTACCCTTGACTGGAAACCACAAGCGCTTGCGCCGCCAAAAGTGTGATGAAAGTCGCACATGGACAACGGAATGGAATGACATTGTGTTTACAGATGGATACCACTTCTACCAACAACATCACGATTGTCGGATCGAGTGGAGACACCATGGTGAGAAACTGCTGAACTGTTGCATTATGCAACACCAAACTGGTCATTCACCCGGTATTATGGTTTGGGTGGTATTGGGTTTCCCTGCTGCATCCTTATAGTACGCATTGCTAGTACACTGAACAGCCAGCGCTACATCTCTGAGGTGTGAGAATGTTCAAGAATTCATCTTTACCTATCAAATTAAATTGCTTCAGTGGCCTGTTTGTTCTCCCTATCTTTTGCCAATCGAAAATGTGTGGTCCATGCTTATACAAGGACTGGTTCGGGATGCAACAGATCAACTTTAGCAATATGTGGAAGCAGCATGGACTGCTGTACCCCAAGGATACATTCAAAGCCTCTTTGATTCTATGCCGAGGCGTGAGGCAGAGGTTATAGCCAATAAAGGGGAGTACTGATTTTGTTGTCATGCAAAATAAACAATTATTTATATCAAAATGAAAAAAAATCAGTATTCCATTTAGCTATATGTTTCTAATTTTTTTTTGTTCGAAATCTCATTAGATTTTATGTTACTTGAGAATAGTATTAAAAAATATATGTTTTGTTCATATCATACTCATCTTGCGTACACTTTATGTAATCTAATTCTAATGAACAAAATTTAATGGTATCGTTTACTTACTTGTGAAGCTACTGAGCTAATTTCAACTGCGGCATCCATTCCAGAGTTTCCCACTCCTACAACAACTACTACTTTGTCGTCAAATTGATTGACTTTCTTTAAGCTATGCGTATGCATGATCGTTCCCTTGAACTTCTCCATTCCCTTAAACGTTGGCATGTTTGGGTAAACGTGATGACCAATGCATACACATACGCCATCATAAACCTCTTCAGATACAGTTTGTGTTTTTAGATCCTTGATGGCTACCCTTAAACGTCCAGTTTTATCATAGTCATCTGCTAAATCAACCTGCTCAAAAAAGCATATTATGTCAGGACTTAAGTATAAATTTATATTTATATATATATATATATATATATATATATATATATATATATATATATAAACATATATATCAATAAAATTAAATTAAGTCGAAATTCATCCATTTTGTATCCATTACAGAAATAACTTAAGTAATCTTGTAAAAGAAGATTTACAGAGAAGCACACTTAAGCAACCAATTTCTTCGGCAAAGCCCTTTCCATTGCAACAAAAGGGCAAAATATCAAATAAGTAGTATTTTAAAGAAACACCAGATGAGATTTACGGCACAAACTTTATAAGTAGGATCAAGATTTGACGTCCACAGAAATCCGAACCCCACATATTTCAAAAAAACCTGCATCAGATCTCAGAAGTTTGCAGGTGTAATTTCTGTTCCCATCTAAGGTATAGAGACCAGTAGCTAAAATTATTATTTTAGTTATATCTAATAAATTAAGAATATTATGTCACGTGTTTGGGAGAGGTGTGGCCAAAACTATTTCACAATGAGGTTTCAGAAGTGAAAAAACAGTAATAGACATACGTAACAATTTTTGCTCAGTTACTATGTACATTCTAACAAGTCTTTTCAAATGTTGTATTCCTCAGCAAAAATAGAACTTAAAATTGACATCAACTTGCATAGAAAATTTGAAATGCAATAAACACAAGTAATATTATTTTTGCCTTGAAAAAATGATCAATTATCTTAAACGTTGGCATTGTAGTGAAAAAACGTAATAAATTTATTACAAGGTCATGGATTTCTTTTTATATATAGTGAGCAAATGGACCTTATAAACTATATTGCGACATTCTCGTTTAAGTTATCTGCATTTTCTATGTATAGTTAAATATTAAAAAAAAGGTAAATAGATATCTAGCAAACTTAAGTAAAATATTAACTACATATTAGAATTATTCAATGGACTACGGGGGATGGAGTTCAGTCCAATGAACTTTGCAAATAATATGAATTGATATATCTTTCTAATTTCCATAGAAGGAATGAAATTTTATATCGGAATGTTTCGGGGAAATGATCCATTTTTTGAATAAATTATAAGCTCAGAAACCCTTATATATTAAAGAAAAACATTTACCTAATGCAAAAGATATGTATAAACACAAAAGTATACTAATTAAAAATAAACTTTCCATTTTAACTTGTCAACCAATTTTTTGTTAGTTTAGATTGATGATATTTAACCAAGTAATTAAATCTAACATATCTTTTTAGGATAATAAATATTAAACATTCGGGTATCTTCCTTTGTCTAGATCAAAAGACGCAAATAATATTTTAATGACTGATATTTTTTTTAGCAAAAAGCCCATATTTAGCTAAATTATTGGGTTAATAACAAAGTAATTTCGGTTTTTTAGTATGAAATTTTTCTGCACAAAGAATTAAAATTTAAACATCAAATATCTTCAGTTTTGTTCAAATGCATGTTACCATTTTTTTTTTTTGATAAATTCATGAATCCACTCTAATTGAGTTATTGATCCTGATCAAAAACCTCGATCATCTGTGGCTTAAGGCTATTGATATATATTAAATTTTTAAAACATTTTAGTATTTAAAAAAGTTTTGTAAAATTCAACGAAAAAAATGATAATTATAGATGGTGCAAGGTTGACGCTATATGAAGGATGTGACATCTCTTCCCAACAAAGCTCTAATCGTTTTGTACGTCTTGGTAAAAATTATGTTATATATATATATATAAAGATGCATCTAGTCTAAACTATGATTTTTTCAATTAATGTATACGATTCATTTTTCATCCCCGCCCTAAAACCATCGGGTTATCATGAATGAAACTTTTAAAAAGGTATAGGTTTCAGTAAAAATAATGGCTTCAAATCGTACTTGGTTGAGTTTTTTGCTGATAAGGACCAGAAACTATGAGTTTGGAATCATGAAGTTGCCAGTAAAATGGCGACAGATAATTAAACAGAATGTAAGATACTTGACTGATTAAAGATTATTTTTAATAAAGAAAAATATTACCCTAAGAAACTGAAATTACTTTCCTGCCAACCCAATACACCAAACACTAATAGATTTGTAAGAAACAAAACATGTGCTGTAAGCCAGCGACTGCCACACTTTTTGACCTCGCGGATCAGTAAATTCATAATTTAAATATAAATGAATCCAAATTTTAAGTAGTAGGAATGATATTTTCTTGATATTTTGCGTTATATCTTCTCTCCACCTCCCGTTCCAACGTTTTTCCAAATGGTGCCTGATAAAGAGTGTGGAAAGTCTGATTTATTGTGATCATTTCACGGTTAGGTGAAGTAACTATTAATGTTATTATCGTTCTCCATACTTTTTGAATTGCAAAAAAAAAAAAGAATATTATTTTGCTTTTTTTTACTCATTATGGGTTTAACTTATTTGAATCTAAAATTAAAAAAAAAGAAATTGAGGAAAGTCAAACTAATTTTATCTCAATAAATATCAAATAAAAGAAAATATGCACATGGTTAAGATTTAAGATGACATACCTGTCTTAAAAAAACACTATATACACAAGAGAGAGAGAGAGAGAAAATACATACAAACTTCCTTAATAACCCTCAACTAATGTATTGAATATAATTTTTATTGAACTCAATACGTCCGTAAGCTTATGTTTAAATGCTTCAACTGATATACATATGTGACATACAAAAGAGTGAAGCATTAGAAGAGTGTGAAACAAGACGAGACACAAAACATGTAGCTAAAACAATGCAGCTACAGCAGTACGACTTATTTACCGAGGCGTTATTCTATGAAGTAGCGTTTTTATAACTTTCACGTATTGTTATGAATTGAATTATGTTTCAAAGCATCTTTAAACATAACTTAACATGATGGAGTAAATATATTCCACATTTTTCTTTGGACCAGCGAAATTTTCTCGCGGATCACCACTTTGGTGACCTCTGCTCTAAGTAAAATAAATATAAAAAAATGATAGAAAAAGGGGGTGGGCATAGAATGACAAGGAGAAAGATCGATAAACTTTGGAAACTCATTAGGGCAGCGGTGTCCAACACGCGGCCCGCCAGTACGTAAGTTGCAGCCCGCCAAATCTTTTAAAATTTTTTTTAAATATCCGGTTTTTATACTTCTTTCATTTTGAAATAATTTGAGGGGAATTTATATATATTTATATAAATGTAAGGATAATTAAATTAGATTAAAAATTTAATTCCCTATCTAGCACACACTTAACTCATCTTTCTCAGTTAACATCTTCAAGTATCGAAATAATCACCCATTTATTTCTTCCGAACATATGACCTAGCCAATAAACGTGTCTAATTCAAGATCGTTAGTTTTAATAGTCCCCATATGTCAGCATTAACTTTCAAGTACAATCATAAAAGCCGCGATACTTACCGCATCTGTTTTTTAAGTGAATCCACTTAAAACATCCCGTGGCGTTCTTTTTTCTCTCTCCGCTCAGCGTCAGAGCTTGTACAATTTCATAGAATAAAGACCCTCTTCTAAAAAATTAAGTCTGATTCTGACTCGAAACATGTCATATATATATAAACTACAATGTATTTGCCTGTTACCTGTTCTTGTTTTAAAATAGAAATGTCCATTAGATCAAAATAGATTTATATTTTATTAAACAGTTACATTTGATTTTTCTATAATAAATTACTTTTTAATAAATTCCGAATTGCATTATGCATATCCTTTGCTATGGATGGTACATGATTCTATGTATGTGTGACTTTCATTTCTCCTCCTTTTCTGTTTGGATTAATCAAAAAACAAGAGGCAGTCACACACACACACACACACAAAGATGTTTTTTTAAAAATTAAAAAAAATATTCAGGACGGTTAAGATAAAGGGCAACGAATACTTAATCGTTTGCGAATGACAGCGCTATCAAATTTCAATAATGAGTAACGACAGATCAGTTCAAAAGGAACACCGTAATTTTCAAGAAAATGTCAACTCTGTAATATTTTAAACATTATTTGATCATTGCATTATTATATTATATAAACATTATTATATTATCTACATTTATACATGAAAAATAATGAAAGCAATAATATTAGTTCATTATGTTTCAAATTTTCACTCAATAAATGTTGTTTTGTTTTCCAAATCTGATATAAAGGTACATATTTTTTTGTGCGGCCCACGAGATTATAATGTTTTCCCGAGGTGGCCCGCAAAGTCATTTGGGTTGGACACCCCTGCATAAGGGTATCCCAAGAATGTTTCATCGGTGTTTACTGAATATAGCAATCCCCTATGGCGGAAATGATATATTACTGAATTCTCATAAATGTTCTACTTACCTAAAGAGAAGCCTTTATGTGGTTCACTTAAACGATTAGGTTTTGTTTCAATTAAAATCATATGGTCCCGGTAACCAAGTGGTCATGGTCAGTAAGTCGCAGCCTGCATTGTCGGATCATGACTTCAAAACAAATGAGCCTGAATACTACCCCATGACTTTTGAGTAAGTGAGAAACTTTTCACAATAATAAAAACCTCTTTTTTAAGAATATTTTCATTGAATCTGGTTGTTATTCTCTCCATGTGGATTTTTTTCAAACTTAAGGGAAAACACGTAATATATAAAATAAATTAAGTCAATTCCTAATTCGATAGAAAAACTTACTGGCGGCGCCATCTGTTGCAGAAAATTGAATTAATGAATTAGCATTTTTTTAAAAAAAAACTGTATTACCATCAAGTGTCACCCCTACAAGTTTTAAAAAATGTATTTGAACTCCAGTGGATGAATAAAAAGTAATTAACGATTGAAATTTTGAACAAGATATGTATGCAAATAAATATATATAGGGAGAGAAGTGAACTAATAGTAGGAATTGTGTGTGTATGTGAATAATATACTATCTTAATCCGAAGATATTTCTATACTGACATAGAATTTTTCTTTCCAATGGAAAAAATGCATCTTGATCATTTATAACAAGATTTTTGCTTTAAATTTTATCTTACCTTTATTACTTCCTTGTTGAGATTAATGTGCCTTATAACGTCAAATTTTTCAGCATAACTTGTGATGTATTCATATACTTGTTTATTATGCATATAATTGGGTACATTTTCTTTTGGAGGGAAATCACTCATAGCTCCCATTTCTTTACTGTTATTTATAACAGTAGTTTTCATAACTGATGCCAATCCATCGAGGTCATCATCGTGATATCTCCAAAGTCCTCCGATGTAATTTGTTCGCTCGAAACATGTGGGCTCTATTCCTTCTTCTTTTAGGCATTTTATTATACCTACACCCATAGGTCCACTGCCTATAACTGCAATCCTTTTGGAAACCATTTTCTCTGTAGAAAATTTTTTAAAAAAATTAAATTACTTTTATGATAATTCTGCAAATAAAAAAATCAAAATAAAAAAAATCAAAGTGAACTTATGTCATAAGTAATGATAATCACATATCAATTTATATTGTGAATTCAAAATTTATGTGTACCAAAATTAATGTAAACTACTAAGAACTCAGTTTATCTCTAAAAGAGTTTATGGAAGTTACTTCCCGTATCATTTTCCTAATGTCCGTAGTATTAAAAATGAACAAGTTTAAGGGAGAATATATGAAAAAGGTGACTAATACAGTCATCACACACATTTTTTCCGCTTATTGTATAACTATTTTATTAATAATATTTATTTTTAAGTTTCTGATTATTTTTTTAAAATCATATATTGAATAAAACAGGTGAACATTTCAAAACGATAAAAATTCGTGTACATTTTAGCCCCCTAATTTAAATAGTAAATTTTTGACAAAATCTCTCATTAAAATATTTTTTGTATTGTACTTATAAGTATACAAAGTCTCAAAGCTATAAGATAAACGATTTTCAAAAAAAAAATTTAACTTTGAGTTAAAATTTAAACTTGCGAAAAATTGCGAGAGAAACTCAAAGATAATAGTAAATATAAAAAGACTTACTATTAACTATTACATATCAGCACCATAACTTGGAGTGCTATAAAACTTCTAATTTAGCTGGAATAAAAATTTAAACTGTATTAAATTTAAATTTTATTTTTATCCTATAAAAATTTGATCAATTATCGTAAACTTCTGACAAACTGTCACGCGCGTGTGTGAAATGACATCTTCTACAATTGAAACTCGCATAGTGCTTTTGTTTTACTGTGCTAGAAGAAAATATAATGGAGTTAAGCCCCCCCCCACATACACAATTTAATAACAAAAATATCATTCAATGCTACTCAAGTCCAGCAAAAATAACAATTAATTCCATTTGAATATAGAACAAGCTAAAACAATTTATAGGGATTTAGCTGATATTAAAAACAGAAGACAATTACAACAGATGTCAATTTGAAATTACATCGTCTAAAATTGAAATCTGTCTAAAAAAAATCAATAGATAATCAATATTACACTAATCAATATTAACTAATCAATATTACACTTCAAGCAATTCTAGAAATCTGATATTTGTTTCCCAGAGCAATATTGCTTAGACACAACGTTTATATTAAGTTCTGATTAAACTATTGTATTTAAAAATCTTCCTAAACAATCTTTCCCCTCTAAATATAAATCTTTTTACAAAACAATATTTCGTTCAAGTTATTTTGAAGTTTAATTCTCTCATTCTATATAATTCAAAATAAAAGTGTTAACAAGGACACAAAATTATTCGAAAAAGAACGTATTGTATTTTTCTAATCCTTGCTATTTTACAAATGTTTTTTTAAAACATGACACAACATTTGTTTGAGTCTATTGTGTGTGTGTGTTCTGTGCTAATCTCTTTTGACCACAGAAACTTTTTTAATGCGCCTTAACTGGACCGATTATTAATTAAAATGGCATTTTGTTTTGTAACCAAATGCTATCTTATCCAATTGTAAGACCTTGTAACTTAGTCTAAAGTTGTTTACGAAAGCTCCACCTGAAACATGAAGTTCTCTTAATAATCAGATGTCTTAAAATTGGAATAAGTCTTTTTTGTTGATGTAGTTCCATTTAGAGGACACTTTTACTCACACACACACACAATGCACTTCTAATTTTCAATCAAAACAAAAAAAAGTATTTTCCTTTTATGAATAATCTACTAATTACTATGAAAATATGTAACATTGATTTCTACGTATAACTTCTCTGTTAACAGGGAATGCAATTATGCATCGAGAAAGTACCAAATGTTTCGTCTTTCTGGCCTAGTAAGTAAAATATTACAAGATAAATAGGTTACTCAAAAAGTTATTCAGTTAAAACTCTAAAAAAATCAGAAAACCTTAAAATTAAAGAAATATGATTACAAAATAGATTAATTGAATGAAAAAACTAAAAGAATTAATTGCCCGCGTAAAATTGGCAAATTAGCATATAAGACAAGATGAACTATGATTTTACAAACTGGAAGCACAGTATGTAATTTATAATCGAAATTTTGCTTTGGAGGCAGATAATGAAAATTCACAATAACTTATTTGCATCAAATTGAATTTTCTTTAATATGCATATGCTCATCAAATTCATTGAATGACTGTTAAAAATGGAAAAATATTTCCATCTAAGGGTTAATTTAACATAGGAACATAAGGTTAAAGTAAGGTATAGTGAAATCAACTTTGCAATTGTGTAATTTTATTACGGATAAGTAAAATATAATGGAAGTTGTCAACATCCACGTGGTCTCATTTTAATTTAAAGATGTATTTAAATGAACAGAATATAAAGAGCATAGGAAAGATATAAGGGGCATAAGCAACCAAAGGGGTTGATATTATAAAGTCCATAATAACCAGTTTGAACGTAAGGCAACTAAGGCCAGTTCATGGACTCCTTATGTGTCATTCGCGTCTTTTTTCGAAAATGCACAGATTCCTAGATTTATCAATCAGATTTTACAGCTTGTTAATATTTTTGTCCTTTTTCACATATTTTTTTCTCTGTTTTTAGTTATTAAATTTCAATCTTTTGCAAATTTATTTATTAATTCTAATGAGGTACGTTCCATTTTGGGCCTGAATTCCTTAATTTCTACGCTATTTGCCACATATTAAGGATCTGGAAGAGAGTGAAAATTCCTTTACTACAAAGCATTGCAAAATTGCAATTAATGTCATAAACAAACCTGAAACTGCAAAAAAGTTCAAATTTCCAACTAACACCACAATTTACCACAAATTTCGAGTAAATAAGAATATCAACTTTTTTTTTAAATCGCAGATTATATTAATTACTTGAAATACTAAAACTTAGCAAAACATACCAAAATAGAAGCGTTTCAATTTAAAAATATTCATTAAAAGTATTTTAAGTATAAAAGATACTTTTAAAATCTTTACTTTTGACATTCGACAGAAAATATACAAATGACGAGTTGTAATATATATGCTTTTATAAAAAAAAATTATATCACAACTTCGCAAAGAAATGATTCTTCTGAAAAATTAAGAAGTTTTGTTAATGTTTTATTAGGTGGTGTTAAGCGTTAAGAAACTCAGTTACTTAATCATATGCTGCATTGTTAGTGAATATCTTAGGACAGTGCTTCTCAAACTGAGGGGCGCCCCCCCTAGGGGGCGTGAGCATATCGAAAATAAAAGGCTAAAAAATGAATTTTCTGAAATGAATTAAAACAAAATACTTTCTGACATAATAAAATATACAGATTTACATTGATATGAATTATATGTATCATCTGGTGAAAAAATGTTATCAAAAATAAAAGATTCTACTTTAAACGCTCATAAGCTATCTTTGATCCTTTAACTAAATAAAAAAAAATATTTTGTTTGCTTTGCTATAATCCTACGATGAGAGATTTTTTTATTACGTTTCTTTTTTAACTTAAAATATTACTTTTGCTAACCTTCGAATTTACTGGCATGGTTATATGAGTCCCTTTTTTTTTAGGGAAGTTATAAATTATGTAATTCTCTTGCGCTTTTTTCAATGTGAAAGAGTTTTATGATATATCGATAAGCAAATTGAGCACTTTGAAGGATTATTTGGCCAAGATTTTTTTTAGAGTATTCTGAAACATGTAATGCAACAAAATGAAAAACGCTTTACTCAATTCTCTTTTAGAACTAATATCCATATTTTAAAATGAAGTACATTTTTAACACGGGAGCGATGCGCATAGTTACCCAGGATCACGAAATCGTTAATTCTGGGAAAACTTTTTATTTGTTACTAATGACCTTGACAGTCTTAATGGGAACTAAAATAAATTGATCACATATCTCCTTTTATGGGAGTGGCAAACGTTTTTTTAGAATCTTAAGGTACTTGTTTTGACCGAGTTCCCAGCGCGACCACTTTTGTTCAAAAATATTTTCTTGAACATCTGCATTTTCCTCTATGAATATCTTAGTAATTTTAATTGTGATGTTGTACAACTGATTATGGTTTATAAATGTAAATGAGCAGAATATAAAACAAGAAATGTACATTTGTGATCTTTCTGAAAGAAAATTGTAACTGATCAAACAAGGGAAACACTTGCTGAAATAATGCATATTAATCATGATAGCGAAAGTAAATTTGAGAAAATTAATGAACATGAAACGAAAAGAAAATTTTCAATAGCTACACTAAGAACTCCATCAAGAAAAATTGAAGTCATAAGTGTACCACAAGATGCACTTCGTCCTGTCAAAAAGACACAAGCAAGAAAGAGTTCAACAGGATATTTATCTATCATCAAATGACATTAAAACTTCAATAACGTGAACAAAATGTGACAGTTTTGCTTGCAAATAACATTCCTGTATTGTTAACGAAAAGTGCCTGGGATTTGTGTCCTTTATTAAGGTCACGCACATTTGGAACAGTTTAGTTCAGTTTTTTATTGGATTTTTTCTCAAATTATCAAAGAAAAATTGAAAAATCCTTGAAATAGGTAAGTATATTTTCTCTTAGTTAAATTATTCACTGAAATTTTGATTTTTACCGTGTATATTAAAATAATTATTAAAAAAAAAGAATTGGGGTGAGTCACTCCGCGTGAACAATATTGTTAATATCGAGTGCACACCTGATCCTAGGGTAAAACATTTTGAAGTTTTCTCGCTTTAAATATTAAAAAAAAAACACAATTGTTATTCATTGGAATTTTATATTCTTTTTTTTTATTATTTAACATTAATTCTAAATGCTAATTCTGCGAGACTTAAAATTACAGTTCGTTCAAAACTATTTATAATATGAGTATTCATTTAAAAAAAAATCATTTTACATTTTTGTATACATTGTCATGCACTCTAGGGCTTACTCTCCTTACACAATTAAGATGTTATATCAAGAATAATGTAATTATTCTTAAAAAAATAAACTCGTGTGAAGAGTGGGTACTTCAGCTAGTATAAGAACAAGTTTAATAATTATTAGTGACTTCCATGGGCTTGTCTTGCAGAGCAAAGTTTTTCAAAGGAAGGCTAAAAATTAGAAATTGGCACTGAGTTATTTTTCTATATTTAGCTGAGATCTATATTTTGTCTTCAAAGCAGCCATCGCAGATAATCTGGATTTACAAAGGTATGATGTTAAAAAAATGGTAATAGTATACGAAATGCTTTTGTTTTCAGTGCAGAAAATTCAGCATCCACCTCTACCCAGAATTCAAGGAGTGATTTATCGCAAAATTGCCCTTTAATTTCGTCACTGGATCTATGAAGATCTCTTTTTCGGCAGTTGAGAGCCTTTTTGAAGAATTTTGAAATGTATCCCTAATCCATTCGTAACTTGCTATCAATTTGCCCTCGTCTGTGAACTTGTTGATGCTTTATTATTGTCGAATGCTCGCTGCGATTTAAAAATATACCTATGATTTTGTTTTAATCCACTGCCGTAAATACTTAATACCGTGAATTACAACTAACGCGTGAATTATGAAATGTACATTCAAGATATAGATTCGGTAGCTAATCGATTTGACCAAGACTGACTGGAATTGTACGAGGAATAGCATTTTTACATGTTTTGTGCAAACGTCCGTTAGGTTACCCAGAATCACGTGAACGTTCGCGAGAATGCCAGATGTAATGGATATGATAAAGAGCAACATATATAGATTAGACTATTTTTTAATAACATTTGTACTTTTAGAAATGGATGATGAAGGAAATAAATCTTTATTAACTATCATTTTGCAATCTGTTTCAATTTAAAAATGAGAGAAAGAAAAATCTAATATATATTATAAATGTGAAAGTTTGTGAGGATGTTTGTGGGTCTTTCACGCAAAAACAACTGAATGGATTTTAAAGAAACTTTACAGTAATATAGCTTATACATCAGAATAACAAATAGGCTATAATTTATAGCATAGGTTATAATTTATAAAAATTTGTAAAAAGTGTCCAAAATATAACGATATTTGTCAAGTAAGGAAAAAATTCTAGCATCCGCAAGCAAATCTGGCTTGCGCGCAAAAAAGCCCACCACAGCATATATCTATCTTTTGTTTGTAAAAAACTCTTTTTGTTTTGGCTACGCAAGGGGCTCGCTTCTAATTCCTGTGATCAGAATTAATACCTATTTTTTTATTTCAGAATAAAACTAAGTTTTGAAGGGAGACGTTGTTATAAATCTCTCTTTATTTTAATGTTTTTTTATGATTTTATTATGCACATTTGGTAGTAAGAAGTTGATCTATTTTCAAAATAACTACTTTTATCGCTTCTGGTACTTAAAGTAAATAAACTTTCTCTTTCACACTACATCATTTGGACAAACTTTCATAATTTTTTTGTGGTTAGTAGTTAATTATATCGCTATAATTTTAATTGAATAGGCGGATATTGCATTTTTAAGTATAAATATAATTATAACTACTGTGAGTGAGTGATTGAATATTAACGTCGCACACTGTTCAGCTACACGAGGGCTTTTGGCAACGGACCACGTAACTTTGAACCATGGTTAAGTGACGTGGATGACACCTGAGCTGGCACCCCTTTCTCCTAACTACCACACCACGCCAACTTAGAAGGAATATTCTACCAATACTTAGCAGGAATATTCTTTGAAATCCACTCTTCCAAAATATATGGCAGCACGGGTTCTATGATGAGTATTTTAGCGGGGATGCCGAATAGTTTTGTAGCAGATATTGCGTTTTCAGCGGATTGCAAATATTATTATTTTTGTCACAAAAAATAGTTAATGTCAAAATTTAAGAGGCTTATGGTTTTGTCTGTTAATGAAGACTTTGGAAAATGATTTGACTACTTATTTTAAGTGAACGGTGTACATAATTAATTTTACAGTGGAATATCTTTAATTAATTTATTAGCTCTAACGGATTAAATTTTCCAAAGTAGAGTATTTTGTTTATGCATATATATATATATATATATATATATATATATTATATATATATATCCCTTAATTTGTAAATGTAGTGATCCAAAAAGAATATTGTAGGAAAAAAAACTGCAGTAAATCATAATGCGGTTGGATAAAGTATTAAAGTACATTTCTCCCCTACACGGCAGGTCTTACAAAGCTCCAATAAAGCTCGAGCTACGAAAGTAGCTAGACATTTGCCAACTTGACTCTATCGTTAACATTTCGCTATTTTTTTCATTGAATCGCCATTATAATTTATGAAACGGTGTTGCTTGAGAATATTACAATTTTAAAATAAAATAAATACAACAGAAAGTAATATTAATGTATTACACTTTCAGATACTTAAGCGTTGCTTACACTACTTTAAGCGTTCATTTCGCAAAACCTTTAACAATGTGTTACTTTTGCTGAGCAGAGATCAGCTTAGGGAGGTATTTTTAAAAATCGACCCTCAAGAGTGTTCCGAGGAATTATAAATAAAAAAATCCTTTTTATCAGATATTAGATCTACATACTTAAAATTTAACAAAGGTGTTCTTTTTCTTTCTTTTTTTTGTTGTTTAGCTGAGATATGCAAAAAGCTTTTTTTTGTTTAATTTGCAATTCACATAAAATTAACTCATGAAAAACTTCTTTTCCTTCAATCTGTGTTGTTTAATTTTTCAGTTCACCCGTGCGAAGAACGGGTATACCAGCTAGTAACATAATAATTAACCTATTAGTTAAAAGTAATTTACTTAAAACTTATATCTTACTTATGTGAGTAACCTTTTACTAAAAATTCAAT
>BMAU01021052.1:115000-165000 GCA_019973935.1 Trichonephila clavipes | reverse complement strand
TTTGTTTACTCTTTTCAGTAGATTAATAATTTTTTTTAAAAAAATAATATTTTTGCTTTCGACTTTTCAATATGCTCGACTCCCCCTCGTAGAGTTATCACGGCTCAAGGGGGGTACGCCCTGCTGTTAAAGAAACGCTGGTCTAAATACAGAATCCTTTCATCTAAAATTTAATTCAGTGTCAAATCAAATACAAAAATAGTTTCACCTATACAACGTAAATAAAAATGATCTTAAGCCAGCTTTTATCTATCTTTTTGGTTGATTTTATGTGGAATTTTAATTATGTGTGTGTGAAAAAGAATTGGCAAATATAATTCACATCAATATATAATTGATTTGCATATAAATTGACAGAAAATAAACGTGAGATCACTGCTTGAATTTGAATCAACACAACAAAACAAAATCCTTATTTTTGTAAAATAAGATTAAGAAAGCACACGAGCCTTCAGGTTGAAATTCAGAATAATCTGTATCTAAAGACTAGTAAAACTAAGAGGACGCGGACCTCGTTAGATAATTCCCACAAGAGTAAGGCAACAAATAAACCAAATTTATAACAGTTGAAATAAAATTAATAAAAATGATTTATGTTTCAAAATTATTTATACTCTATGAATACTGGAAAAAATTGAGAAATTTTTTTTTGTCCCGTTTTTATTTTAGGTTATTTTTGAGTCTACTATTTATTTAGATCATTCTTATGTCATTTCAAACCAGGCTCCAATGCGAAGAAAATTATAAATGTCACCATCGCAATTATTCATTTACACAATTTTTTAAATACAAAACATTATTAAATCACGTTAAGAATTAACAATTGAAATAGTTTTAATCTCAGTTTTCATGTATCAATAGCAAAACAGTGTTTAAAAATAAATTTTAAAAAGAAAAAATATACCATTGCCAAGTTTTCACTGTTACATAAGCGAAATACATGATCGTAAGTCAGGGGTGGGCAACAAGTGGCCCACGGGCCACATGCGACCGGGCAAGACAGTCAGAAAATCAGCTTTGAACCGAGAGAATTCTTCCCCGCGCGCGTTAAAGTATTCGTCTTATATTTTTCTTTATTGGAAAACAAAGTACCTGAAAGATGGGTTTCTTCTAAGAGATCATCTATAGAGTTTGGAGGATGAGGTCACAAGATTTCAGGATTTTAAGAAAATTGAGACTAAACTTTATATTTGCTCTGTTATCTAATTACACTGATGATTTTGATACAGCGCTTGAAGATCGCTGTATCAAAATTGAATCTAAAATTAATTGTGCATGCAACTGTAAATAATATGCAATTAGCACAATAAATAAATTGAATAAAACTTCCCCTATTTTATTTAGTTTTTTATGTTTTTTTACAATGAATACAATTATTTAAAAAAAGTTGTGACTCTCCCTAGAGGCGTAACGTACACCCCCTCAACGTAGGGGGGGTCAAAGCCTAACTACAGCCAAGTGCCTATCTTTTGTAAAATCAAAATTGGTGGCCCAAAACCTGACTTTGCAGAGGGGCCCAAATGTTCTCCGCTATGCCATTTACTCTCCGGTATCCTCCACTCCTACCACGTGACCTACGAGGCAAACAATTGGCTCACCCCTGACATAGTGTATAGAAGTTGTAAATATTCTACTAAAACCGAGGCTTAAAATGCTAAATAAATGCTTCTAGCATTTGATGAGAAAATATGTTTCAACCCAACTTTTTCTTACATTTAGTAATGGATTATTTTCCAGTCCATTACTAAATGTAAGAAATAGATTTTACTTTACACCAGGGGAAACCAACCCGCGGCACGCGTGCCACAGTGTCACACGGTGTATTTTTAACAGCGGCACGCGAAAACTTATTGAACAATTTGAAAATGTAATTAAAAGTAACATTTTTTTTTTACATTTTTATTAAAATGCTGTTGTCTCAGACTAAAAAAACCTCAAAACTTATTTTTAACATACTTAATTAAATTACAATAGAAAATTATCATAAAAAATACTCCTTCCCTGTTGTGTGTGCTTGCTTTTCAAAGGAAGTAACACTCGGGAGATTTGAGAGCGCGTGTTTTAAAATATCTCGAGGAAATCAATGAACTGCCCGATAAGTGCTTGCTACTTAAGTATGAAGTATGGTTATATCTATGATTAAGCTTTTCTTACCGATATCATGGGATATATAAATTTAAGCTTCAGGGAAAAGGATGCATTTTACTCTTACTCTAGTTGGTCATATATATTTCGTAAGCAAATTTTTGCACCTTCTATGAAATAACGGATTTTACACTTTAACGGTATAACATATATACTTAAAGTTCCAAGATAAGAACAGTCATTTTTAGCGTAAAAAAGTCATGTACTAGTTATTGACTCCAGAATTTTGGATTTTATTATAATGCGATTTATTTATGAAGAGCAAAATAATACTATTATCGCAAAGCTTTTATTTTTAAGTTAACATTTATTTTTTCACCAAGCATGAGCCATTGTATGCATTAATTTCAATTTTAATCAAGACATCCCTGTTCAAAAAATTTTTTCGAATTTTAACGCTGCTACGTTTACAAAAACATATACTGCTATATACATGATATATCAATCGTAGTTACATTGCTAATATACGATTAAAATCTCCGCAATTTCAGAATTAAAATAACTACTAGTATGTATAGTGATATGTATAAAAATATATCACTACACACTGTAGAGTTAAAAATATTATACTTTAGTCTTGACTGTACAAATTTCTTTAACTCATTGTTATTATGGTATAACTTAAGTTGAATCAGAAATTAAAGGGACTCTTAATTTAATAGATGAATCACTTAAAATACAAATCTGGAATTAAAAAAAATAGCGTCTTTGTAATAAAAAAATGTAATTCTTTTCTACTTGCGAATAAATTTAATTTCTAAGGAGGTTTACTAACAATCAAATAAAGCTATATCGACAAAAAGAAAAATAGTAATGTACCTTCAGATTTCAAAGCGAGTTACGTAAAACTAAGATCTGCAAACTATGCACTTCGTGAATATCACTTACTATAAATTTCCTGGAAGATAGCGTTGATGTGTAATCTGACTTGATGACGTAGTCTGATTTGGTCTATTATTCTAATTCCCATTTTAAAAGGAGATAACCATGGAAGTACTTTTACAGAACTTTGAGCCCCTCGATTAGTTTATCATTTTAAAATGTTTTTTCATGCAAAAAAAATTACTAAAACAACTTAAAAATAGCAATTTCAACTTAAAAAAAGTTTTTTTTTAACATTTTGCTTATAAACTTTTTTAAAGTATCTTTTTACTATAATGCTTTAAAAAGCATATAAAAACAAGCAAATGTAAGCATTTAAATATGCTACTCGTATTAAAATTGTGTTTATCAAGATCACTTTGATCCGTATATATGCTAAATTTTTCCCCTTATTAGCAGTAATAAGTGCATCAACGTGGTTGCATTATTAGTGAACTTCACTAAGGATGTCTAACACATTTATACTGCTTTAAATTATCAAAATTAATGTTTTTTAATAATGATATCTCTTAAAACCATAGCAGGTTAAATATAATTGACGTTTAAATACGAATATACAGCTATAATATCTATTAGATAATAGTTATTTTAGATATTATAGCTATAGCACTTCTGTAATACATTATAATCAAATTCGTGTACTTTAGTGAACATTAAGTCTTGCAATAAATAATCCAGTTTATATGAAAATCCAGTAATAAGTAGTCCAGTTTCATATGAAAATAATTATAGTTGTTTGTTACAAATTGTTTTTAATTAAAAGGGGGTAATCAAACAAGTTTTAATTACGTCTCTTTAAGGATATACAAAGAGATCGTAAACCAGAAATTGTCAAACGATGAGGTTGACATCTAAGCTGGTATCCTACCTACCAACCTTGCCATATAGAAGTCCGTTTCTACAACTCCAGTAAAATTCCTACGATAGTCCTTGCAGTTATCAAGCTTCGAGCTCATGGTCTTCTAATCGCTAAGCTGCTATTATTTTCAGGAAAATTTTTTTTTCCTAGTTAAAAAATTGTTTATAAGAAACAAAAAAATATATATAAAAAATTAAAATTATAGAATTCTGAGTTAAACTTGAACTTGTAATAAAAGGCATTACATTTCTAAAATTTATCTATGCACATGCTGCAGAAAAAATGTTAAATTCCTTTACTTATTTTAATAATTTTTTTAACCTAAGAGACAAATGTCGGAAAGTTTTACTATATGGGTTTCAAATAACATCAGGAATTATAGAAATCTTTTCGATTTACTCATTACTCTGAAACGCCCTACATTTTTCTATTTTTAAAGTTTCATGGAAAAATTTTGTTCTCAAAAGATTTTCTATATATATATATTATCAAAATAAAATCCAACCATATAACTGAAAAAAACCTCGCTGTGTGCATGTGTAATATAACATACTTACTTCATATTATAATTTTAAAAAAAAAGTATTAATTTCTAGGAAGGAAATACTTATTATATACTACACTGGAATATATATACTCAATCAAAACATAGTATACATTTCTAAAAATTACCATGCGTAGGTAACAAGGTTTAATATCAATCGAAAAAAAGATTGGATTATAATTACCTTTGCATCCAATTATTCAAATTCTGGCTCTTTTGGACTTTTTTTACACGAACATTTCATGGATAAAACATGCACTGCTCCAACATTAGATAAAAAAAAACTGAACACACTAATCAAGAATCATCGAGAAATGGTCGTCTTATTTAGACAACGCCTTCTCTATTGGATCAGATTGCCATCTGTTAGCTCATTTCGTAACTAAGGGAAGATACTTTCGAAATGTGTGCTCACTGTGTCTACAAAAAGGATATATTTTTTTTTCTAAACAATATTTATGAAACCTATATTTCATTAATTGTATGCTATTACAGTTACAGGTTTCGTGGGATTTGGAGCAACAAAGGTTATTACCCCCATTGTATGCTATTCTTTTGATATTCCTAATGAAAAATATGTTTCACATATTTAATATGTTTTTTAGCAATGATAGAGAGAGCGTTTATAACAGGGGTCGGTAACCTTTCAGCTGTGGTATGCCAAACCAATCTACCAATATGATTCACTGTGCCACGCAACAGAAAATATTTGAAACAATTCGATTCCCTCGGAAGTAAATGCAGAGTTAGGAAGTAGGGGTCAGAAATACAGTTTTAGAATTTATATATAAATTATATATGCATCATTTAAAGATATTGACTGCCATAAAAGTAAAGATAAATAAAAATTAAAACAAAAATATGAATCTTTTAAGGATATTTATTTGGAAAACTTTGTTTTATAATCCTAAGACTTTTTTTTTTCTTTTACAGTCCGTGCCAAAAACCTTTGGTGGGAAAAAAAACCCAGCTACTTTCTTTTTTATTCATTATGCAATAAATGCTTCATTTTATAAGTATTACATAATGATTTTGATTTGCGTTGAAGATTTAATACTGATATAATATCACATTTAAAAAGAGGATAATTTTTTTTACATAAAGCACACGAACTACAGGCCAGCTGATTCAGCAGAATCGTTTTATGGTAGAGCATTGAAAGTGAGAAATGGCCTTTAAATAAAAATGCGCAAGTCGTAGAAAAGAGAGACTGTGTGTGTGTGTGGGCGATTTACTAAGAATATTGCCGCATCTGGCACGAGTGCCATAGGTTGCCGACCTCTGGTCTATAACAAACTGTTAAAATATGTAAAATAGGGTGGAACACAATTCTCTATGGAGTTAAAAGAATTATTATGTATATACATATATTAATCGGAACCTACTTGTGAGTCGAGTTAAGCTGCATTCACACCAAGGCTGTCAGCGTCGAGCGTCTAGCCAACCAGAGACTTCATCTCGGGTGAGATAAGGTCTCTGATTGGCTAGACGCTCAACGCTCGACGCTGACAGCTTTAGTGTGAATTCAACTTTAGAGTTATATTAGCGTCGCATTATAAAGCTGCACCATGTCCGCGGTAGCCGAGTGGTATAGGTATCGGATCATGGCTTGCCTTGTCACGAGATCGAGTCCAGTATCACTAAAGACCCGCCGTGTAGGGCAGCGATGCACGTTAAATCTGTCGAGAGTTGAAACGTCCTCCCATTGGTGTGGTGTGGTGTGGTAGTTAAGAGAGGGGGTGCCAGCTCAGGTGTCGTCCACATCACTTAACCATGGTTCAAAATTACGTGGTCCGTCGCCAAAAGCCCGCGTGTGGCTGAACAATGCGACGTTAATATTTAATCAATCAATAAAGCTGCACGAGGGCCATTGGCGACGGGCCTCGTAATTTTGAACCATGGTCCCTACCTGTGAGGAAAAGATGTCTATCTATGTATAAAGATTAAAAGAAAACTAATTTTAAAAAATAATTTCAAAATTTAATATTTTCCCCAATGGGTTGAATTTCCGAAAAAAATGGAAAAAAACTTAATCTCTGTTAAATCATTTTAGATCAAAATAATAATTTTTCTACAATAGATATGAGTACTGAGTAGTAAATAATACAATATACAATACATTGCAACATTTCATTTAACCTTACTCACTATCCTCACATCGGCGTCCACCATGGCATTGTGTGAAATTTCGGAGCCATGGAGGTTCTAAATTTGGATTCTACCGTGGTGGCCTGGTGGTCAAGGTAACGGACTCGTAGCTGGCGGGTCATGAGTTCAAGCCTAGTATCACTGATGACCCGCTGTGTAGGGGAGCGATGCGCGTTAAATCTGTCGAGAGTTCAAACATCCTCCCGTTGGTGTGGTAGTTAGGAGAGGAGGATGTCAACTCAGGTGTCGTCCTCGTTACTTGACCATGGTTCAGAATTACGAGGTCCGTCACTAAAAGCCCTCATGTAGATGAATTATGTCACTTTAATATTCACTCACTTATTCTCAGAAAAGAGTTAAAACATCATATTCCAATCCCAGCTCATTAACTTTTATGGTCTTCGTCCGTACTTTCCCACGTTTTCCTCTGTGGCCGTGGTAGCCGAGTGGTATAGGTATCGTATCGTGGCTTGTCTTGTCACGAGTTCAAGCCCAGTAACACTAAAGACCCTCCGTGTAGGGCAGCGATGCACGTTAAATCTGTCGAGAGCTGATACGTCCTCCTGTTGGTGTGGTGTGGAAAATTAGGGGAGTGGTGCCAGCTCAGGGGTCGTTCCCGTCACTTGACCATGGTTCAAAATTACGTGGTCCGTTGCCAAAAGCCCTCGTGTAGCTGAACAGTGCGACGTTAATATTCAATCAATCAATCACGTTTTACTCTCCAATCGAAACTTTAACAAAATTGATGATTTAGCATTTATGGAAATAAAGTCCAATTAAAAATCGTGACTGTTGACGTTGGTTTGTCTCTTAGAAAAGACGGTCTCGATGGTTGTCTTGTTAAAAAACTGTTTTTCCGCAAAGTTTGCCACGCTTACTTCGAATCATCTCTCTCTCTCTCTCTCTCTCTCTCTCTCTCTCTCTCTCTCTCATACACACCAGAGTTCCGTCGCCAAAAGCGATCGTGTAGCTAAAGAGTGGTACGTTAGTATTCACTCACTCAGACACACCCACAAAATATACATAACTTTATTGTCATTTAAATCAAAAATAAAAATGTTCTCATTTTATTTCATATATATATAATAAAATACATGATCAGATAACATAGAAAATAACTAATCAGAATGTAATTACGATTATATAACTATGTACAACTGCATTATTCTTTCAAAAATACGTAGCAGAGACAGATCAAATTTTAGAAATAAATATAGAATGATAAAATGGGATAGGGGGGATAGGTAAAAAAACTTTGATCTTTTTTGTCTCTGAAAAGTCATTATATTGATGTTTTTCACAAATAAGGAATTTGGGAATTAATTTTCAAAATTGATTTTCGAAAAAAAAAATGAAAATTAGTTGAAAATTATGTATTTTTAATTTTGAATTCAGTTATAGGAATTAGTTTGTTTTAACATAAACAAAGAATAAAATGAATAAATGGATATGAAAAATAAAAATTATTAAATTTGGATTTTGAATGAAATATTGTTTTGTTGATTTATAAATTAAAATATTTGAAAAAACTACACATTTGATAAAGATTCAATGCATAAATAATGCTTGATATTAAAAGGTGGGTCTAAAAGACAAAGTTTTCCTATAAAATACTGGCTATACAACAAAAAATTGTTTTGAACAGAAGTATATCACGCTTTAAAATAAAATAAATAAATTTGTTAAGATTATCTGTGGAAATAATTCTCCTCGAGATAAATGGTCATAACAGACACCTGTGCCAATTGAGAGATAAGAGCATTTCAGATAGAAAAAATGCTGATAATTTTTTTAAGTAAACCTAGGGTTAAATATTTTAGTAGTTGAAGAAAAAGATATTTTTAGTCTTTTGTGAATTAACTCAGTAATTCATGCTTTGAGATGCAAATTTCTATATGCAAGGTTTGTTCAAAAAGTATCTGACCTTTTGCTAGAAAAAAATAGTGGCCACGGTAGCCGAGTGGTCAAGGTATCGGATCGCGGCTGGCTGGTATGTCACGAGTTCAAGCCCAGTACCACTAAAGACCCGCCGTGTAGGGGAGCAATGCACGTTAAATCTGTGGAGAGCTCAAACATCCTCCCGTTGGTGTGGTAGTTAGTAGAGGAAGTGCCAGCTCAGGTGTCGTCCATGTCACTTGTCAAAATTACGTGGCCCACAAAGCCCTCGTGCAGCGGAACAGTGCGACGTTAATATTCACTCACTCACGCTAGAAAAAATGTTTTAGTAAATTTGGGATTAGGATTATAATCACAAATTCAAAGTAGGCTCCTTGAGCCTTCACCCACTCTCACATAGCCCAGCATTCCTCCCATTCCTGAAAACAATTCTGGAAGGCTTCTTTTAGAATGGTGGTCACAAGCCAAGTTCAGCGTTCGCAGTAGGTCCTGTACAACTGTAAGGAGGAATTTTTTTTGTTCCATTGACAAAAGTTTGGGACAAATTTCGAAGCTGTTCCACGCATGATCACACAAAATTGCATGTGGAGAACCTGCACTGAACTCAACTTGTTTCGCAGTTTCTCGAAATTATCAGATTTTCTTCCTTTTCAACAATAGTTGAGTTACGAGCGGTGTGTGGCCTCCTATAGCACTGGTCACTCTCTATCGATGTGTGCGGCCAGCTCAGGTGTCGTCCTCGTCACTTGATCATGGTCCAAAATTAAGAGGTCCGTCGCCAAAAGCCCCCGAGTTGCTGAACAATGCGACGTTAATATTCACTCACTCAAATGGCATTTCTCTCCCTCCCCCACTTCTAAAGAAATTTTTTCTCATTAATCTTGCAATTTCATTATCAGATCTTAGGGATTTTTATGGTGTACTCTTGTTTTTCACTTTTTTTTTAGACGGGATCATATAAATTTGTGATCACATTTAAGTTAGGAGATAGTGGAATTTTTTTAAACTGACAAGCCAGTTGTATAGTAGAGCTCGTGTTTTACGATGTATGCCATTTGCTTAAAAATATTATTTATCTGTGAAACACATACTTTTTTTTAAAAAAAAAATATTCTTAAAATTATCTTAGAGTATTAAGATAAGACACTTATATAATGTAATATTCCTTCAACAAATATACTGATGTGCAAACCGAAGTCCCAAAACAAAATTATTTACAGTTGAGTTTTACTTAGCAATTTTTTGGATATTGCTTTGAATTTAATTCAAGAAAGGCTCACCTTTTTAAACGAGTACAACATGTAACTGAAATTTCTAAGTAAATTCAGGAATATGACTGAAAATGACTTATAAAAATGTTCTCATTTTTGCTTACAGGTTTCAAATAGGAAATCAATATCGAGAAGGATATCAATGGTGAAGTCCAATGCGCTAATGATGTAAAAACTCATTCACGCTCATATTGCTAAATCTTTAAGAAACTGTAATTAATTGAAGAAAATTACTTGTTTCGCGTTATTTTCTAATATTTTGTAGCCTTAATAATATAATTAACCTTTGAAGCTCCAGTTATAAAAAGCGAAAGAAATTTTGCCAAACTTAATTGTAAATTAATCTTACTTAAGATCGCCTACGAAGCAAGAGAGAAATTAAATACTGTATTTTACTCGAATTTATGCCATATTTTTCCCCAGTGTTAATGCTATTTTAAAGAGGGCGGGGCTTTGAATTGAAGGCGGAAAAAATCTTCGTATGGGGAAAATTGAACATGATACTGATGGTTAGAGCAATAACAAGTTCATGGTTTTTTTTAATTTGATAGCTTGCGTGTTCTTAGTTCCCATTTTATTTATTTATTTATTTCAAATTTCGTAAATAACAGATATCGATAAACCTTTTCACACTACTTTTTTTTTTTTTACAAAAATATTTATTTGGGGTGTGTGACTTTGAATTGATGGCGGCTTTGATTCGATTATATGCCGTATTTAAAGTTAAGTCAGTGACGCAGAGAAATATTTATCAGACATTAAATTGGATTGCCTCATTGAAAAACATAACATGTAAGAAAGTGATTTTTTCAAAACATTTTATTTAAAGGTAAACTATAATATATATAATTAGCTAATCATTAGCTATTTAGTGTTAAAATAAATTGCTGAATTTCATTTTTGCAAAATTCCGCCCAAATAATACAAATTAAATCAGATGGAATAAGTTAAGGTTGTCTCACTGATGGGGAGTACTGTAGCCGTATCTTCATAAGCCAGCAACAGCCTCCGGACAAGGATGATCACTTTTGTCTAGTGGTTATGTTCCGCGGCTGTGGGCTCTGCCATCTAGGTCTCACCACCACAAAGGATTTATAAGTACCCAATTTCCTGTGGCTGTAGTTACTGAGTGGTAATTGTCGCGAGTTTCTGGTTGATGTGGTTTCTATCGAATCGTGGGACCTGGCCCTGGTGCCACTGAAACCTCCCCACGTAGCGAAGTTGATTCACATTAAATCTGTCGAGGTTTAAAATGGTATGACAGCTCTGGTATCATCCCCGTAACTTGACCTCTGTTCAAAATTACGAGGTTTTTCAACAATAACCCTTGTGTTTCTTCGAAATGTGAAATAAACAATCAATCAATTTCCTTATTCCCTTTGTGGCGTATTGGGTACGAAAACACACAGTTAGGCTAGAGATATAAATATATACAGTTTTATTTACAGAACATCTAAACTCAGAGCACTTTCTGTTCTCTCCTTCCAGCCGGGATCCTCAAACGGTCCTCACGCATGTCCCTTAATAGAGGAGTCTATCTAGGACCGTAGGGGGAAATTGATTCTAGTAAACCCTTCTCCCCTACTCTCTCAGGCAGTAACACCATCCTCTCTCCGTGTCTCCAACGTCATCATCTGGTGTCATAATAATAATTTGTTACACCTTCAATAATATTAGCACGAGTTCCAGCACACGACAGGAATTGTAGAACTTTTTGAATGGTTAACTCTATAATGATTGTTAAAATGTTCATTTAGTTCACATAGAATCACCGACAATTAGAATTAATTGATAATCCGCATGAATATATTTCTTTACAGCTGTTCCAGCATCCTGAATCCTCTAAAACCAAGTATATATTCCTTGCCAAAGTTAGTTCTACATAATCTAAAAACTACTGCTTCATGTCTTCTTTGATATTTTCCAAGCCCAAATTTTGACAAGTTGAAAAATCTCTATTGCTATACCTTCTCATCTCTAATTCTACTAAAGTTATTCCAAAAGCAATAGATTTACTCAAAACTTCTCCCCCACACATTCCAATCTACGAATTACATTTTTCATCATCATTGGATATAAACTTCAATAATCGTTGCAATTGTTGACTCTCGATCATTTTTCAGTCATAACCATATTATCTTAAGTAAAGACTTGCAAGATATTCTAGCTTGTCCTTTAGGAGAATTTTTTAAAGTGCCTTGATAAAAAACGCAATGCTTCAAGTGGATTGATTGTTTCATTAAATTAAGGGGATCATTTTTCTTACAATGAAAAGGAGGACGAAAAATTCAAGAAAAAATTACAACTTAAATATATGAAACGTTCCATTAATTGAAACAAAAATACGCTAATTACGCTTACATTCTTTTTAACTATTATCTTAAAAGAGTATTTCTTCATTGAATGAATTTTTTTTTGTGTCAACGTATCACTTTCTAATATATCGGAAATTGCGGGCAAAAAATATCCTTCATGCTGAATTTTATGGTAAGCACTGTAGTTAAAATATTAACATTCAATTCTGATTGCTCACTCTAGTCACTTTACAAAAATCATTTCCAACTGAAAAAAACTTTCAACTGGTGCATTTGTTCCAGGGCAGCACAACGTAAATTCAACAAGAACAATTAGATTTTCATATGGAATGTGTTCATTTTTGAAATGGTTGAAGTAATTTCACCCATATTTTACCAATTTCTCAGCATGTTGATTTTCCAATTGTTCTAATTTATTGGAATTTAAATGCGCATTCATTCTTCTTTCTACATCAAACAGACAATTGTGATCGATTTTAATATCATGCATTTCTTTCGATAAAAACTCAACGTAATTTTTTTATATCTGCCGACTTTACTTGAGACCAAGTCAAAAAATACCATTGAAAACTGTTAATTTCTGTGATATTTGTTTCAGACCACATTCTTCGACATTTTGGAAACTCGTCTGGTTCATCTCTGAATACAGAAATTAACAGATCAGTTTTAAAATATTGAAAAGGAGGGGAAAAAAAGGACAAGACCTATAAAAGGAGGACAATTAGTCACCTTAATTAATTACCTCATCAAGTGCTTCCTTCCTGATGCTGAACTTTTGGGAATTTATAGAAACATTTCACCATCTGTATTTTAAAATGAAAATGCTTCTACCCCATGTAATTTAATAATAAATGCTTATTTATTTTCTTCTAATTTACAGGGTGTCCACAAATTAACACTCAAACTCTGTGCAGTCAGATTCTTTGTAGGAAGTACATAAAAATTGTCCAAAGAGCTGTATTTGTACGATCCTTTGTTTACGAGAAAAATACGGTAAATAAGGATGAATGAATGATGATGCATGATGAGACTCAGGTTCATTTCAGTGCTCCTTCACATGATTAGCTGGACATCGCATATGCCAGCCACTGGATCGGACGAGGGGGGGGGGCTCTGGCTTTTCGACTGCGACGATCACCAGATCTCACACAAATTGTATTTTGTTTTTATGTGAGGCAATCTCAAGGATTTGGTGCTTCGAGACGTACTGACTACACAAACGAACTTATTTGGTCGTCTGCATGCTGTTTGTACTTCGGTAGACTCAGTGCTGGTGCGACGTATGTAATCATCCATTCCACGGCGCGCTCATATCAGCCTAGATATCCACAGCGGACACTTTGAGCATCTGCCTTTTTAAATATTTGTAAATAATGCTGTTGATCCGTCCAATTCGGTGCTTTTTCCTTGCACCGGAAAACCTTGGTTTCCTATTTTTCTTGTAAACTATGGATCGTACACTTACAGTTCTTTGGGTATTTTTTATGCTCTTCTAACGAGAAAACTAGATGTGTAGTGTTTGCATGCTATTTTTCGGAAACCCTATTCATTTATTATTCATAATATTCATATATTTATTTTCTCATTGCTCAGAATTATAAATTATATTCCAGTCATATTCGAGATGATTATTTTCTTAAAAATATAATTTAACAAAATAAAAACCTAATTTAAACTGAGCAATGTTAACGAAATCAGCTTTGTGTTTTACCAGAACATTGCTAAGACAAAAAAAAACTTTGCATAATCACCAGGAATCCAACGTAATATTATAGTTCGATATTAGAAGGTAAACAAAAAAATTCTTGCCGTTTTTAATGACCAAAAATAGCATGACATACAAACAACGTAGCCTATTGTTAGTCTTCTAAATAAGCACCATCGGTATCCAGCACCTTCTGCCAACGTGTCTCCAGTGGCTCAATCCCCTTGCGATAAAACTCGGTGTGTGTGGGACGCAAAGAAATCCGTGAGAGCTTGGCACACGTCTGCTTCATTGGTGAAGGATTTACCGCGAAGATGATTGTCTAGTTAATGGAAGAGGTGGTAATCTGATGATGCAAGGTCAGGTGAGAAAGGAGAATGGCACAACCCCCAACCAAGTCACTGTATCGTATTCCTAGCCACCCGCGCGACATGCGACCACGCGTTATCATGCAATAACAGTACACCCTTTCGATTAACCAGTGCTGGCTCCTTCTGAAGCAGTGCCTGTTGTACACGTTCCAATTACTGCGAATTCAGGTTCGCAGTGACTGTTTGGTCCATTAGTAGCAACTCATATTGAACCACTTGATGACAAGTCCACCAGACACAAAGCATAATCTTGCGAGGGTGCATAGGTGGTCTTTCGCTGTATGAGACATTATCTTGGGGTGACAACCAATGTTTGGAACGCTTGGGTGTGTCATACAGGACTCAATTCTCGTCACTGGTCAGCACCCAATTGAATATGGATGCGCTATGGTGGCGAGAAAGCAACGATAAACATGCTGCCAGTCGTTGTTGCGTATGGACTTCCAACAGCGTGTGAGGAACCCACTTGCTCAGCCTGTACGTCTTAACTAAGCGGTCTAGAGGAAGTCTAACCATTTCACTGGAAGTGTTGAATTGTCTGGCAAGTTCACCACACGTTTGATTACTGTCCTCCTCAATGGCCGCCTGCAGGGCTTCGTCATCAAAGGCCTGTGGTCGTCCTGTTCGAGCTTGATCACAGAGGGACAAATGTCCCGACCTGAATTTTTGAAACCAATGCCTTGTTTTACGTTCATTCGCAGCACTATCCCCAAACGCTTCTGCGACTTGATGCAGCGGCTGATAAGCACACTTTGAAATCGTAAAGTAAACAACCCCAAACGAGCTCCTTCGATACGTCCATTTCGCTTCGCTACAGTACAAGTTTCGATTGATGAATGTGAGCAATGGACCTGCGTTTATAACAACTGATATTCCTACTCTCGACTGACGGTTTCTCAATCACGTCATACACGAATTTACATACTTATTCTCCCTTTTTTTCAATGAAAACGCGCAAACAGCAAGAACTCTTTTGTTTACCTTGTAGTTTAACACAAAGAAGATTTTTACTCAAGATAAAATTTTGGGAATTTCGAAATCATTTCCACATGAAGTACTCACTGGAGTAACGTGTGTAAACCATTAATATCTCATTTTCCTCTTCTAAGAATATCTCCTATGTAATAAGCTTTTAATAATAAAGTGAATGATAAGGAAGCTCGTTTAAGAAAAAGCGTGGAAGACCTTTTAAATGCAAAGACATAAAGGAAGTTACGCTGTAGTTTTTCTAGAGAAATATTTAATGTGTTGCGTTTCAAAAAAGTAACACGTCTCTTTACGTGTAGTGCATGTATTCTCAATGTTGTAATACAGAAGGTAAATTGGGATGTTTACATCTCTTGTATATAATACGAGTAAATTATAAAAATTTGAAAACTTAATTGACTTATGAACCTTATTCACATTACGTAAATATAAATACCAATAATTATATATTACTCATAAATATATATAGCCAAAACTTGAATTTAAAATATGAAAAGCTATTTTCCACAATATTAAAAATATGGAAAAAATGCAACCTTTCATAAAAAAAAGTAATAAGTTTGCCACAACTTGTATAACTTTTGTTAAAATCTAAACAATTAAAAAATAGAATCTTAAATCTGAAATTAATTTCAACAGATTTTTTTGACATTTTATTCTGTTTTATTTACTATTCACTGAAGCGAAGGGTTATGTTTTGTTTAAATTAGCATAACAGGTTTTTGTATTCACAGAGAAACTTTGCTTTTTTAATCTGGTACTAATTTAATTTTCCTTATATACAATAGAATGCATTGAAAGAAAAAATTATTTTTGAAAATTTCAAAACATACTGATGAAGAAAGGATGTTCCCTAGTTTGTAAATGAAAGAGAAAACAATTGATTTTTATGTTAAGTACTGCCATAAGAGGTATGAAATTTAGGCATTTAAGATTTTACTACGGTAAAGTCTAAGAAAAACAGGTGTTTTAGGGCTTTTTAACATTTATTACATAACACATAGTAAATAGTTACAAGGAAAAAAAATTAGGTACATTTAACAGATTCTTTTTTCACAATTCCTCTACTATTAGTTCACATTCTCCCTATATATATATACATATATATATAAATTATACACTTTTTCAATGATTAACAAAATACTTTTTATTCATCCACTTAAGTTCAAATACACTAATTGCCATAAAAATTTGTGCACCAAGAAGTAATCGTACAATAATGAAACTTGGCATGAATGTACATGTCGGGTTGATATGCAAATGATTAGAAATACAGCGTGATTGGGCATTGCGTAATGCCACTAGAGGGCATTGAAATTCGTTCTCCTTAGAGTATAGAAGAGGTAAGTAGTGTTTGTTTGAGTGTACTCAATCTTATTCAAAGAAAACGCTGAAGGAGACATACTGTTACGACACCATCGAAGACAATATGAGCAGCTGTCAGAGTTCGAGAGGGTAAGAAACATCGGGATGATAGAAGCTGGGTTATCGGTTCGGTGAGTAGCTCGTCAAGTAGGCTGTTCTGATTTGACTGTGAGGAGGTGTTGGGATCAGATGACAAAAAAGGCGTCATTTACAGGGCGACCAGGCTCAGGACGCCCTCAATAGACCAATCGTCAAACAGTCCTTCACATCATACAACACTCACGCGTAGAGCCAGCTACCTCATTTGCCGCTGTCCAGATACAAGCATCACCTTCACTACGGGCCCCTGTGTCTTCCCGAACCGTCGCAAGGCGCCTGACTAGACATCTGGTTTCGTGGCGCCCACTATGTGTGTTACCAATCGCACCCACCAACGACGCCTCCGTTTGGAGTGTTGTCACGCACGACAGGATTGGACTCCAACGGAATAGAACCAGGTCGTCTTCAGCTACGAATCTAGATTCAGATTGAGCAGTGATGGCAATCGTGTTCGTGTGTGGAGGCCCCGTAGTGAGTGGTTCAATCCTGCCTTCGCCTTACAGCGACACACCGCTCCCATAGCTGGTGTGATGGTATGGGGTTCCATTGCTTACGATACACGACCAACCCTAATATTGATCCATAGAAAAATGACTACCCATTACGTCTATGACATCCTTCAGCCACATGTGTTGCCACTCATGGCAGGGCTCCCAGGAGCCATTTTTCAACAAGACGTTTCTCAGCCACACACAGAAAGGATGTCATAAGATTGCTTCCACCACATTACCACCTTTCAATAGCCTTCTCGATATCCAGATTTTTTACCAATCGAATCCTTTTTTTTTTTTAATCCTTTTCTCCACATGATCGTGATCCACCTCAATATGCAAGCTTAAAATTAAGATACCAACTATAGATAATATGTATTCGCTAAGAAATAATAATTAATTTATATTCACATTTTTGACATGGATAATTCGTAAGGATCTAAAATTTCCGAGTTTTATCACATTTATAGAGAATAATGTATATATTCAGCATATATTTTTCCAAAATTCCTTAAGTAGGAAAGAATAGCAGTACTCAGAAAATTGTACGATATGTTCAATGTAGATTACCTTTATCAAAATATCCAAAACCAAGAAAAATATTTCAATTTTTTTGTATTTTATATACGCACACAGAAAATATTTAAATATTATGTATACAACTTTTCAGGTGTATATTGATATGTACGACAGTTAATTAGCTTACCATAGCTTAATATAAAGCAATACTATTATGACTCTCTTTAAGCCTCACAGGGATGTTTATATGTGTGTGTGTGTTATAATTCATGTGTGTGTACATTTTCTCTTTTCTCTCATGGGATTTAATTCATAATGATCTTGAGCCTTCCAAGATTTCTAGTAATTATTTTTTTTATTTTATCGGCTACTACTTTATCTCTCATAAAACTAAAAAATTAGCGTTTTTAAATCAGGATGATGCAATCTTGGACTCCCGCGAATGTGAACCAATCAGAAATGCCTTTACCTGAAATCAAATGATTTTGATAGCTCCTGGTTGACTATGACTACAAATTAATTAATTCTGACTTCCTAGTTTTTTCCGTGCCCGGGAATACCTAAAAATTTCGAAAAATTTAAAAACAAGTTTTTTTTTACTGATATCAGAAAAAAATTATGTAAATTAAGAATAGATATAAATTGCAAAACTTATACTCAGTTATACATTCAGCTAAATATATAAAATATGTTAATTATTCTTTTTTAAGGTGTGATTTGAGAAAACATATATATATATATATATATATATATATATAAGAAATCTATGCTTTTATCTCTCAGCCTTGTTCTTGGCTTTGTTATGAATAACGTTCAGCAGAAAGTACTCTCTCAGCTTAAGCTGATATCTAAGGAATTGCTTCCAAAGCTTAACCCAATTTCATGTTTCAGGATCGATTTTCAATAATTTTCAATTCTGAATCAATTATTTTTCTAATGTCGTTACAAAGAAATAAATATTAATAAATACTTAAAAATTTATTTGCTGCTTGATTCTTGTATTTAAGAGGTTTTATTTGTGTAACTGATTTCTTGTTTATAAAATTGCTATATTTTTGTTTCATAAAAATAGCTAAATATCAATGTAAGAATCTCACACAAAAGTTTGGTTAAGAAAAATAACGAATAAGGGATGTTGAGAGATTTTTTTAAAAACTTTTCTTCCCTAAACAGTTTAGGGTTTCATTCCCTTCTTTAAACTGCTGATTCAATTAAACAGTTTATAATGAAGACAAAAACAAATTTAAATAAATTACATAAATAAAAGCTTTAAGCAAAAGTACTTATTTTATCAGCGTAAATTAAGATATACGAACTTTATCAGAATAGTCTTGCTTCGAAATAATTTTGCTTTAAAATCTAGATAGAGTTTACGTTAACGAAGAGATGTTTCACGAACTGGACCAGGATATGGTTCCATATACACACATGGACAAAAAAATTAGCGCACCAAGAATGAGTCGTCAAAATGAAACGAAATTTTATGTACCTAATGACTACTTTGATATAAGTAAAGAATTAGAAAATCAAGGAAAAATGATCATTTATTTCAGAGAAGATGGAGAAAGAACGGAGGATGTAATACCCTGTTGAACCCCCTTTAGAGCGAATGCACGATGCGATGCGATCGGGCATTGAGGCATACAAGTTCTGTAGGATGTCTTGAGACATTTCGTTCCATATTTGTGCTGTAACCTTGCCTCTAGTTCATTCAAACTCGTGGGATGTCCAACTCGATGTCCCAGATGATCCCAGATATGCTTCATTGGAGACAAATCTGGGTATCAGGAAGACCAAAACAGGGGTAGTAACAGTGCAGAGACAGTCTTGTGACACTCTTGCCGTGTGAAGCCGTGCATCTTCTTGTTGAAAAATTGCCCCTGGAAGCCGTTGCATGAGTGGCAAAATATGTGGTTGCCGGATGTCATGGACATACCACTGAGCTGGCATGTGGTGCCACGGATCAATACTAGGGGTGACCGTGTATTGTAGGCAATGGAACCCATACCATCACACCAGCTGTGGGAGTGGTGTGTCGCTGTAAAGCAAAGGCAGGATTGAGGCGTTCACCACGGGGTCTCCAAACACCAACACGATTGTCATCACTGCTGAGATTGAATCTGTATTCTCTCTCTCGCGTCGCCAAAGACGATCTGGTTCCATTCCGCAGCAGTCCAGTTTCCTAGTACGCGGCACCACTCCCAACGGAGGCGTCAATGGGTGGGCGTCAGGGGCAGCACACTTAATAGGCACCGTAACCCCAAATGTCCTTCAGCGAGGCGCCTTCGTATGGTTCGAGAAGACACAGGGGCCCCTAGTGAAGGTGCTACCTGTGCCTGGATGGCGGCCGATGAAGCAGTTGGCAGTACGACTGGTCCGTCGAGGGCGTCCTGAGCCTAGTCTTCGTGCAAATGACATCTCTCGGGTCAACTGGTCCCAACACCTCCTCACAACACAATCAGAGTGGCCTAATTGACGAGATACTCACCTAGCTGACCACCCAGCTTCCATCATGCCGATGATTCTTCACCTCTCAAACTGCAACAGCTGCTCTTATTGTCTTCGAAACCAGTGAAATGGCATGTCTACATCAGCTCTTCCTTTGTAAATGATTCATTACACTCAAACAAGCTTTGGTTACCTGTTTTATACTCCACGGAGAACGACGTTAAACACCCTCTACCGGCTGTACGTAATGCACAATTACGCTGCATTTCTACTCATTTGTATATCTCCCCGACATGTACCTTCATGCCAAGTTTCGCTATGATCCCGAAATTATTTCTTGGTGCGCTAATTTTTTTTGTCCATGTGTGTATTTCCTCTGTCCATAGACAAGATGCAAAAATTCTCCTCAACCGTACTTTCGCTTATTAAACTCTAACCCCACTACTGGGGGTACAAATGGACATTTCCCCTTCCAAGAAATTAGGGGGAACGATCGTGAATTGCAACATTGCGATTAGCTAAATTTTATTTTGGTAGTCGAAATCCATAGTCAAAACTAGCTATTACAGATTATTTCAACCCCATGCCTTTTCCGGGAATTTCCAGGAACGAAGTGTAATTCCTGCGAATACAAAAAGTATTGAAGTCTTATGATTTCTCGGGGATCCGGGTTCCCGAGAAAGAATCCCTTCTATAAATAGACGAGATATCCGGAACTGAAAAAGAACGCTTTTTTATTCTTTGTGGGCGTGTTTGTTCCTCATGTTGCAGCCCTTTGGTTTCGTGATCGTCATTAAAATAGTAACATGTTTAAACATGTTTCATGTAGTAACATGTTTCAAAATAGTAACATGTTTCAAAATAGTAACATGTTTAAACATGTTTCAAAATAGTAATATGTTTCCCCATCATTCCATTCAACGACTGCAACAATGGAATTAATTTATTCCGTCCCAAAATGTCATATTGCAACTTAAAAATGCTTCAAATAAAGCTAAGTTATTTCATCTATATATATATGGAATGAGGTGGGAGTTTTGACTGCAATTGTATCTGACATGATTCAGGAAAGCGTAATGTGGCGCCCACTCGTTTATTGACGACAACTGCATACTGAGATTTCATTCGCAAGGGGGAAGCAGATTGAAAGGACCTAAGTACGTTGAAATTTTAGATCATCTAGTGAAATGGACACGGAGAGTGAGGTCTTGGCATTCAGGAAAAGTGGTCTTCAAAATATGTTCCTTGGAACCTAAGGTTCCACGAGGCATGCTCAGGAGTTTCACGAGTCAAAATAAAAAATTGAAAAGGAAATTATAAATGTGTATGCAAAAGGCATTCACGTTTTTTATAGGCTGGACTGAAAATCCATTTTATTATTGAAATAAAAATCAGGATTTATTCCTCATGTAACAATGTCAAGTGACTGAACTATCAACAGATTCGATGTTAAAATGCAAATATCAACAATAAAATATGGCCGCGGTAGCCGAATGCTATAGGTATCTGATCGTGGCCGGCTTTGTCACGAGTTCGAGCCCAGTACCACTAAAAACCCACCGTGTACGGCAGCGATGAACGCTAAATCTGTCGAGAGCTGAAACGTGCTCCCATTCGTGGGGTGGGGTAGTTAAGAGAGGTGGTGCCAGCTCAGGTGCCGTCCACGTCACTTGACCATGGTTCAAAATTACGTGGTCCATCGCCAAAAAGCCCTCGTGTAGCTGAACAGTGTGACGTTAATATTCACTCACTCACTCATCTAACAATAAAATCTTGATTTTCGGTTAAAAATTTACACAGAATAAAAATATTCTCTAAAATCTAAATTTTAGCAACAGTTATTATATAGTGTAGGTTGCAAGTTCATGTAGAATTCATAAGATTTCTTCCACAGCTATGAACATTTTAATGCCATTCAGATCAGTGTATTTAAGGGAAGAATGTTTATGTGATAACAAAAACAAAATATGAAAATTAATTTAACACAAAATATAAAATGTGACTGTAAATAGTGACTGTAGAACTAGACTTCGATAGTTTAAGTTAAAAGATACAAGCCCATGTACTCTATAGTTACTTAATAATAATGTATGTGTAGGTAACACCTGGAATATATATTAATAATATGAATGAGTAAATTAAAATGAACATGATATAAAACAAATTTAATAACAAGTGCAATATTCTTCTTTAATTGTCTTAACATAAAGTACACTGCTGGCCACCATAAATGCAACACCCTAAAGGAAACATACAAAAAACATGAAATTTACAACATGCATTGGTGGAGGTGACATATGTGTGTGTGTGTGAAAATGATTAGAATTTCAGCGTAGACACACATCACGCGCGCTTGCGGCGCCACCTCAAAGCGCGATTTAAGGCTTGGAGATTTCAATGATTCCAGGTTCGGCAATTGTGTTTTTCTTGTGGTTTTTTCAAAAAACGATCAGTTATGTCTCGTAGGAAACAGCGATCAGCTTTTGTTCAAGTATCCGAGTTCCACAGAGGAAGGATAGTGGCCTAACGAGATTGTGGATTATCTTTCAGGGAAATCGGTAGTCGTGTTGGACGAAAACAAACCAGTGTAATGCGGATATGTGACCGTTGGATGCAGGAGGGTACGACGGACCAACGCGGTCGATCGCATCCACCTTAGTGCACCACTCCACGTGAGTACAGGCAAATTGTGCGTATGGCAGTGACGGATCGCTCAGTCACATCACGAACCGTAGCACAGCACATTGAGTCTGCAACGCATCATTCAGTGTCTTCGCGTACCATTCGACGCCGTTTACAGCAGAGTGGTCTGTCCGCAAGACGTCCATTGCTTGGTCTACTCTTGACACAGAACCATGGACGTCTCCGCCGCCAATTGTGTGAAGAAATAAGAATGTGGGTGGCAGAATGGAATGAAGTTTTCTTTACTGATGAGTCTCGCATCTGTGTCTGCAACACCACGATGGTCGGATTCGAGTCTGAGGACACCGTGGAGAGAGGATGCTGAACAGCTGCGTTATGCACCACCACACTGGTCGTGCACCGGGTATTATGGTATGGGGTGGTATTGGGTATTACTCTCGCACTCCTCTAGTACGCATTGCCGGTACTTTAAACAGCCAGCACTACATCTCCGAGGTGTTGGAGCCAGTTGTCCTTCCTTGCCTTCAGGGCTTGGCCACTGCCATATTTCAGCGGGATAATGCGCGACCACATGTGTCACGCATTGTCCAAAGGTTCTTCGTCAATCACCAGATTGAATTGCTTTCCTGGCCAGCTCACCCTTCGGATCTTTCGCCGATAAAAAACATGTGGTCCATGGTTGCTCAACGATTGACCCAGATTACACCCCCAGTTGCCACATTAGATCAACTTTGGCAACGTGTGGAAGCTGCTTGGTGTGCTGTACCCCAAGAACACGTCCAAAGTCTCTTTGAATCAATCCTGAGACGTGTGGCAGCGGTGATCTCCAACAATGGCGGCTACTCTGGTTACTGATTCTGGCGGGAACCACGCTTCACAGAAGTCTATAAATTTAATCATTTGATACTTGGCCAACATGCTATCTACAAAATAAATTTTGTTGTGCTATCTCTTGTCTTTCTTGGTGTTGCATTTACGGTGGCATGCAGTGTACTTATATGTTGATCTATTTTCTGTTATATTCTTATTGTTTTTATGGTACATTCTCCAGAGAGAAAAAGTGGGGTTCCCCCAGAACACAATTCATAATTCTAAGGATTCCATGGACAATAAGTTTGAAGACTATTGTAGTAAAAGGTCCATGGTTACTTTCCCATTAAAACACTTGACTATATAGGGCCATCACTGAACGCGTTCTTTCATAAAAAGTTGATAGTATCAATTATACCGCCCCCACCCCCCGCCATTCTTCTGATCTGATGTCCATGGACAACTTTCTGTTTCCTTTACTAAAGAGAGCCTAGGAAGGATAAACAAATTTTCATGACCGCCAAATTGTAGTGTATTTTAAAAGATGCCTTTTTTTGCGTAGTTTCAGTTATTTATACACACACATTGTCAAATGTGCATAACATCAAATAAGGTTTATTTAGACTGTGAATTTTCTTTACTTCGTTTTCGATATGTGTAAATACCTTTCGCAAAATGCATGTTTCATCGAATTTTTTGAACACAGGAACTACACAGTCCCGTCACATTAATGTGACCACCACGTACTTTCCACGTCAGAGTTAAATAACCAATCACAGAAGGCAGGTGGCAACACAGTGCAGTTGAGCGTATATAAAGGGTGTCTGAGGGCTTCGGAAAACATTTCAATCATTGTCGTAATGCAGAAACGAAACGATTTATCCGACGTCCAAAAGGGCATGATCATTGGCTTTCGGGCCAAGGGTGGAAGCATTTCCTAAACGGCTGAGTTTGTGAACTGTTCGCATGCCGCCGTGGTAAAAGTGTACCGTGCATGGCAAAATGGGACTGTTCAAAATCAGGGACGTGGCAAATGTGGTGCACCACGGGCCATAGATGACAGAGGCGAACGACGGTTGCGGAGATGCGTTCGGGCAGATAGACGGGCTACCGTTGAGCAACTGACCACCAAAATGAACCAAGGGGCTACCAAAAGTGTCTCCCAAACTACAATTCAGCGAACATTGCTGCGTCTGGGCCTCCGAAGCAGACGCCTTGTTCGTGCATCTATGCTGACTACTGTTCATCGACGACCAAGGCTAGAATTTGCACGCCAGTACAGCAGCTGGACGTCCACTGAGTGGCGACAGGTAGCGTTTTCAGATGAATCGCGTTTTATGCTCCATCGGACAGATGGACGTTGGCGTAAAACCTCTGAAAGGAGCCACCCTGCAACCATTGCCGGAACGGTCCAAGCTGAAGGCGGGAGCATTATGGTCTGGGGAATGTTTTCCTGGCCTTCTCTGGGTTCACTGATCATTGTGGAAGGCACGATGGATCAATACAAGTACGCATCTGTCCTTGCGGACCATGTCCACCCCTACATGTGCATTGTTTTTCCTCAAGATGATGGCATCTTCCAGCAGGACAATGCGAGGTGCCATACAGCTGCAAGTGTACGTGCGTGGTTAGAAGAGCACCAGGATGAATTTCCCGTCCTCCCCTGGCCAGCAAACTCACCTGACTTAAACCTAATCGAGCATCTGTGAGACCATCTCGATCGAGTTGTTCGCGCCATGGATCCTCAACCGCGTAATCTAGCGCAGCTGGCCACGGCATTAGAGTCGGCATGGCTCAACATCCCAGAGAACACCTTCAGGGACGTGACTCTCTTCCTGCACGTCTTGCAGCAGTCCGCTCTACGAAAGGTGGTTATTCTGGATTTTGACAGATGGTCACATTAATGTGACTGGACTGTGTACATTAAACATAAATTACAGTTAAACAAAACTAAAAACACCCGTTCATAGTGAACCGAACTAAGTTGTAAGCCAAACTAAGTCACCAAATCTGGAATTAGTCGCCAGATGTGGGATGTGAAATCGTTAGTCCTGATGACCCTGATCAGGACAATGAAACAAAACTATTAAATTATTTCGGTCGTTGACAAGTGAGCAAAATTTCGAATTAATCTGACTTTTTAAAATGGGTAAAAATTGAACTTAAAGATTCCTGTTACACACACATACAAATGAAGCTTATAAAAGGGTGTTAAAAATGTTCTCAGGGGATCTACCACTGAAGAACCATCGTGTTCTTCAGTGAGAAGGAGCCGATGCTCGCTAAACCTGCCGAGGTTCAAAAGTCCTCCTTTTGAAGGTGTGGAAGTTAGAAGAGGGGATGGAGCTCAAGTGTCGCCCTTGTCACTTGACCATGGCTCAAAATTACAAGGTCCATCACCTATAACTCTCGCGCATCTTTATAGTACGATGTTACTATAACTCTTTCTCTTTCTCCAGGGGATCAAAAAATCTTCACGCACACAAATATCTTCATCAGATCTTACACGATCAACAGAATTTCAAGATTTACTAGCTTATTTTCTCTACTGCATACCAAATATTATCAATAAAACTATTACATATGAGAGTATTTTGACAAAAAATTGGGGTTTTTGCTTCCATAACGAAGACAAAATTTACGCTGAACATTAATGGGCGATTTCTTTTAGTGAAACCAAAGAACACATACGGATTTTTCTCGAATCGACGCCATTTTGACAAAAAGTGATATTTTCCTTACAAATGTTCCCCTGAGTCACCCTTGAAGGATTATTCTTGCTATCTATTGCACAAAAAATTACGATAACTGACCTATCCAATGATATTAAAATTACGTTATTATATTGTTACCTTGATCGGGATTCGAGGATTTTATATAAATCAGTCGCAAAAAACAAGACAGTTCTTTAAAAGCGATGAAAGTTTATTGTCGAAAATCCAATCCTTGAGATACAGGATTCAGCAGCAAAATTCGCAGAATAAATCTCACAGAAGGTTTTCACACCTTCATCAGCACTCGGACACAATTATCAGTGTCCAAAAATACACGTATGTAAAAGATTATTCTCAAGCACAGCCAAGCTAATCGGTAATCACGGTCAAGTCAAGTCTAATCGCTAGCCAAAGCAATGCTAACTAATCGCTAGCCAAAGCAGTGCTAACTAATCGCTAGCCAAAGCAGTGCTAACTAATCGCTAGCCAAAACAATGCTAACTAATCGCTAGCCAAAGCAATGCTAACTAATCGCTAGCCAAAGCAATGCTAACTAATCGCTAGCCAAAGCAATGCTAACTAATCGCTAGCCAAAGCAATGCTAACTAATCGCTAGCCAAAGCAATGCTAACTAATCGCTAGCCAAAGCAATGCTAACTAATCGCTAGCCAAAGCAATGCTAACTAATCGCTAGCCAAAGCAGTGCTAACTAATCGCTAGCCAAAGCAATGCTAACTAATCGCTAGCCAAAGCAATGCTAACTAATCGCTAGCCAAAGCAATGCTAACTAATCGCTAGCCAAAGCAATGCTAACTAATCGCTAGCCAAAGCAATGCTAACTAATCGCTAGACAAAGCAATGCTAGCTAATCGCTAGTCAAAACTAGACTGACTGACTTTCGGGGAGCTTCTCTCTATTTATATCCCTCGCGGATAATTCGAGAAAGAGACCCACTTGCGTCATAGGTCTTGAAATTAGTGGGTTTCTCTACTAATTTCTAGAAGAATCCAGAGGGTCTCGGACTCCCCACAAATCGTTACCAGCATGACCGCCAAGTCACCAAATTGGTCGCTAAAAATGATTACAACTTGGCTCTATTGCCAAGATTTCACCAAGTTCCCATTGAATCAACATTGTAACATAAGGGGAGACGTTGCTCTTGTGAATATTACAATTTTAACGTAAATTAAATCTAATTTAGAGTAAGATAAAGGCATTGCACATCCAAATTCAAATTATTTGCACTTTTTTACACAAAATTCGTAACAATATTAAAACGTTATTTTGTAATGAATTTTTATAATCAGGGCAAGACTTTTGATTTACCCTATACTGCATTTATTTAACACCCTGTTTTAATTAAATAAGGAGAATTTAAGTGATTCATGGATTGTTAAAATAACTTTTAGGCTATTGAAATGCTAACTTACCGAATCAGCAGAATTACATATGAAACCTTTAGAAGTTTTGAAATAATGACACTGTTTTATAATCTGCGTGGGTTTATCGACTGTTTTATCAATAGTTTATTTATTATTTCTGCTTGAGGAATGAGGAAAATATTATCACTAATTCAATAAAGCGAAAGAGAAATAAAAGGACCACCCTTAGCTTAGAATTCCGCCTTTTGGATTCAACAAATAATATACGTTTTCGTTTTTATTTTTGTTTTTCACTCTTTTTTTCTCTTTTACAAATACACACACATTATCTCTCTCTCTCTCTCTACATAAATACGTAGAAGTAAACAAAAAAATTTTCACGCTTAACTGAATTTCACGTTCTCTTACTTAAACAAAATATACTTTTAAGGGACAGAGGCTTGTATTTATTAATATTCTTATATGAATTATTTTTTGTATGAAGAAATCTTTCTCACTAGAGTTTATGACTCTTTTTGTGTGAAACAGTTTCTTATGAAGTTTGTAATTAATTTGAAAGAAATAATTTCAATATTTGGCATAAGTTTAATCAAAGTTGTGAGAATCCCCCAGGATTCCACCTTGGGCACCAAGAGTGATTTAAGGCAAAGAGCGACCAGAACACATTTTTACAATAACAAATTATATATATTCACTTGAATAAATTATCAACCTTCTAATTACAAAGATTAATCGATATGTCTACGTCAATGTGATTGAGCCTTACTATTAAATTAAATCACGAAATATGAAACTAATCAACTAAAGGGTGTTTTTTAGAGGTACAGAACTTTAAATTGCAATAAAACAACGTTGTATTATTCGATTGACATGCATTTTCTTTTTATTCGAAAGATAATCTTGTGGTATTACATTTTAAATACGATTACTGGCAAAGGACTGCCACGGCTGGCTCGGATGTAGTCCAATCTGGACGTCCAATTTTCGATGACTTTTTCCAACATTTGTGGCCGTATATCGGCAATAACACGGCGAATGTTGTCTTCCAAATGATCAAGCGTTTGTGACTTATCCGCATAGACCAATGACTTTACATAGCCCCACAGAAAATAGTCTAGCGGTGTTAAATCACAAGATCTTGGAGGCCAATCCACAGGTCCAAAACGTGAAATTAGGCGGTCACCAAACGTGTCTTTCAATAAATCGATTGTGGCACGAGCTGTGTGACATGTTGCGCCGTCTTGTTGGAATCACAGCTCCTGGACATCATGATTGTTCAATTCAGGAATGAAAAAGTTAGTAATCATGGCTCTATACCGATCACCATTCACTAACGTTGTGGCCTTCATCATTTTTGAAGAAGGATTCCACCAGCCCATAAAGTGCACCAAACAGTCAGTTTTTCTGGATGTAACGGTGTTTCGACATACACTTGTGGATTAGCTTCACTCCAAATGCGGCAGTTTTGTTTTTTGACGTAGCCATTCAACCAGAAGTGCGCTTCATCGCTAAACAAAATTCGCTTATGAAAATTGGGAACAACGGCAATCTCGTTTTGGGCCCATTCGACGAATCTACGCCTTGCTTGATGATCGTTTTGATGAATTGCCAAACCAAACTGAGAATAAATCACTTGACAGCTGTTAAATCGGTCGCCATTTTGGAAAGTAATGCCAACTTAAACTTCTATACCAGGAAAAAAAAAACTCTTTATTAAACTCAATATATCGAACGGGATTACCGGAATAAGAGGATCAAGAGGTTCACGCAACTTTTCTAATTACTAGCGTTCATTAAATTACCACTAACTTTACTATATATTTACTCTTAAAAGCCGATAATCTAGATTTAAATCTCATCTTCCTCTTACCACCTCACTTTCAATGCGTAACAAACTTTATAAATGTAGATCTCAGCCAAATGATCAACTATCCGCTAATCACACAAACAACTTGAATCACCTTAGAACACTTTCAACCTATCTCTTGGCGTAATAGCGTGGCCGCGGTAGCCGAGTGGTATAGGTATAGGATCATGGCTTGCCTTGTCACGAGTTCGAGCCCAGTACCACCAAAGACCCACCGTGGAGGGCAGAGATGCACGTTAAATCTGTCGAGAGCTGAAACGTCCTCTCGTTGGTGTGGTAGTTAGGAGAGGGGTGCCAGCTCAGGTGTTGTCTACGTCGCTTGACCATGGTTCAAACTTACCTGGTCCGTCACCAAAAAGCCCTCGTCTAGCTGAACAGTGCGACGTGAATATTCAATCATTTGGCGTAATAGCCTACTGTTAACTTACAACACTCTCCTTAAATACTTTAACTAATTTGCATATCCCTGTTTCTTCTTTTAGAGCTGGTTGGAAATATACGCGAATTTACAATCCCACTAGACGCCTAAGAGTATTAGTGATAAAATGCCGTATATATTCGTCACAAAGTATTAATTCTTTTATGAGCATGATGTTTACAACCATGCGAAATTGAAAACCTAGCAACAATATAAATATAGAATTGTTTTAATAATCTTTATATGTAATTTTAAGCCATAATTAAAACTTTCCATTCCTCTCCATATAATTAATTGCATGAGTATTTTGATTTAAAAGAAGGAGCTTCTTGATTTGATAATTAATTACTAATTAATTATTCGCATAATAATTATAACTACGAATTTACACACCTCGCCAGAAGTATAACCATAATCTCCCCGAAACGGAAACTTCAGCGTTTTTAAATCAAAATGAGGCAATCTTGCATCACCCGTGTATGTGGATCAATCAGAAAAAGGGTTTACTGGAAATCATATAATTGAATTAGCTTTTGGTTGATCATGACTAGAAAAAGACGAGACCTCTCTAGAGCTAACAAAGGCTGCTTTTGTGAACATCATGTGAACCTCGAGTGTTATTGTTTTGCTTTGAGTTATCCTGTTTGTTTTATGTTGGTGTTGTCCTATCCTCAACCCTAACAAAAGCTCGTGCCACCATTTAATAACTCTTGTCCGGATGAGGCACCTATGAAAGAAAAGGGAACTAATTGAGAGAATATAATTCCTTCCTGGCATCATATAATAACGAAGTAAGAGCTTAACACTATCGTCATTTTTATAAAACATTGGCGGGAAGCTGTAACAAAAATTAAAGGCTACCCTGTTATTACTGATAACCGACTGCTATCATCAATATCTAATGTATATCGATAGTTATTGCAGCTTAAGGTATCCGACTACGTTCGGAACCGTGATTTTGCGAAAGCGCATAAATGGATAATTTTCATGATATTTAGTGTCACTTAGATTAGAATATATGCATAAAATTGTTTTTAGGACATTTTGACAATAACATTTCTTTAAATATACACTCTGTCGCAAAAAAATATATGCACCCAGAAGAAATCAAGCTACAATCACGAAACTCGGCAAGAATGTAGTCTGGTAAGAGATATGCAAATGATTAAAATTTCGAAGCCAATGAGACAAGGCTAAGTGTGCTATGCGCATATTAGTTGCGCAACTGGGAGAGTTTAAAAGCATGAGTACGAGCGCCGTACGGCTATCCAAACGAATCTGATGACTTTGATAGACGATATTGAGACTTAGGATGCCTCTAAGACGTAACCGGCGGCAGTACGAGCAGCTGACGGACTTTGATAGGGACCGTATAATAGGCCTCAGAGAAGCAGGTTGGTCGAATAGACGTATCGGCCGCCACCTCGGTCGGAGCGATATGGTAGTTGCTCGGTGTTGGCAACAGTGGATCACAGAAGGTAGAGTGTACCGTCGCTGAGGGTCAGGACGTCCCAGGAACACAAATGATCGCGAGGATCGTGCAATCAGAAGAGTGGCCACTTCGGCACCAACAACGTCGCTAGCATCGATTCAACGCCACTTACCTCCTTCCAGACATCCAGTGCCATCAAGAGAAACCATAAGGAGACGACTGACCGAAGTTGGCTTGAGGAGCCGACGTCCGCTAAGACGCTTACCACTGACCCCACATCATAGGCAGTGTCGACTGGATTTTTGCCGACCTCGGGCAACTTGGAGTGTGACAGACTGGAGACATGTCGTCTTCAGTGATGAATCCCGATTCAGTATCAGTGCTGATGACCACCACACACGTGTCTGGAGGCGCAGCGGCCAGCGGTCCGATCCGGCATTTATTGTCGAGCGGCATACAGCAATTTCACAAGGTGTGACAGTGTGGGGAGCAATTTCTTGGGACACACGATCATCTTTAGTGGTCCTTCAAGGCACTTTGACAGCTCACAGATACGTGGACGATATTTTAACGCCGATTGTGCTACCCATGCTATCAAGTCGCCCAGGTGCCATTTATCAACAAGATAATGCTCGTCCACATACTGCGCGACTCTCCCAACAATGTCTTCAAGGATATGACGTCCTACCATGGCCTGCCAGGTCACCAGATCTTTCGCCAATAGAGCATGTCTGCGACGCGCTGGGAAGGCAACTGCAGCCGTCCCGAGATACAGGAGAATTAACTGCGCAGATGCAAAGACTATGGCAGGATCTTCCACAGGGGGTCATAAGTGATCTAATTAAATCGATGCCACGCCGAATTTCGGCTTGTATAGCTGCCAGAGGTGGCTTTACTACTTACTGATTTTTAACCTTTTTGCAAGCTGTAACCGCTTAATAAAATGATATTTTGTTCTGAATTTTTAATCATTTGTTTATTTTCATATACACTACATGCATACCAAATTTCGTGAATGTAGCTCAATTTCTTCTGGGTGCATATATTTTTTTGCGACAGAGTGTAATATTTTGGCAAAAAATTAACTAAGAATAATCTTTTTTCCAAATGTTCTTTTGTGAAAAAAAATGCTTTTATTATAATAATATTTTGACAGTATATAGCTCAGACCTCTCTACATAGGCTCAACTAGAATTGTTGAAATATATAACTTAGAAGTGGGTTTATTCATATTTTACGACAACAGAGGGGAGCAATTTTAACAAAAAAACGCCAATAATTATTTTAATTAGTGGTAACTCTGAAAATAATGTGAATTTTTCAAAAATTCTAATTGAGCCTCTGTAGAGAGGTCTGAGCTATATACAAGCAAAATATTATTATAATAGAATCATTCTTCACAAAAGGAGAACATTTGGAAAAAAGATTATTCTAAGTTAATTTTTTGCCAAAATATTATATTTAAATAATTTTTTTTGTCAAAATGTCCTTTAAACAATTTTATGCATTTTTTCTAATCTGAGTGACACTAAATATCACGAAAAGTACCTATTTATGCGCTTTTTTAAAATCACGGTTCCGAACGTAGTGGGATATACCTTAACTTTTAATGTATTGCAAATATTTTTATTTTTGTATTCAATTTAATATTAAATTTTCTTTAACCCTTTATCTACCGATGGTACCCCTCAATTTAAAATTATATACAATAACCATTTTTACGAATACACTGGCGATATTCAGTAGGAATATTCTTTTAAATTCTCTCTCTCTCTCTCTCTCTCACTCTTTACATTCATGTCCATAAATTAAGGATAATTCAGAATCACACAGAAATTGAACTCTAAAAAAATTCACCTGTTGAATTATCACACATATCTTGAAGAAGAATATGCAAATTACAGGAAACCACCAGATGGCGTGGATAGTACGTCACAATGACGAGAGTGTAAGAGAGGGGTATATAAGGAATGGTGGCAAAGAAGTAAAATTGTTCACAAGCGCTTTAAAAGCCTTTCAGTGCAATAACATCATAGTTATGGCACAAAGGAAGCATTTGGAGGATTTTTTACGTGGTAGAATTATTGGACGACTGGAATTTGGACGTACCCAGCTGGAAGTATCCGAGGAACTTGGAATCACTCAGAGTGACATCTCCAGGCTTTGACAACGATTCGAAGATGATGGTAATGTGAGTAGATATTACGGCACAAGTCACCCCCGAGTTACAACGCCGAATGAGGACCGGTATTTGGCAGTTATTGAAAAACGAAACAGACGGATCACAGCATCAGACCTGTCTCGTAAGCTCTCTTCAGCAACCGGTAGGACAGTTTTAAGGCAGACCGTGTACAGACGCTTAGGGCACATTGATCTGTATGCTCGTAGGCCTGTCAGATGTGCTCCCCACTTACCACAACTCACTGTTGACTGCGATTAACATGGAGTAGAGAGCATGCATTGTGGACACCACAACAGTGGTCTTGTGTGATATTTTCCGACGAGTCCAGATTTAGTTTGCAGTCTGATTCTCACCGGACTTTAATATGGAGAGCGCCAGGTACCCGTTACCACCAAGAGAACACCATTGAACGACACCGTTACGGTGGTGCAGGATGGCTCGTTTGGGGAGGAATTATTCTTGGTTCCAGAACTGACCTGCGTGTTCAGAGTGTAACGATGACAGGCCACATCTATCGGGATGTCATTCTGGAACAACATGTACTTTTGTTTCGGGGTGCCAAGGTTCTGTTTATGGATGACAACGCCCGTCCTCACCGTGCAAACATTGTAGACGAATGCCTTCAATCGGAGAATATCACTCTTATGGATTGGCCAGCATACTCACCGGACTTGAATGCAATAGAGCATGTGTGGGATATGCTTGGCCGACGAATTGCTGCCCGTCACCCCCCTCCCACCTGTCTACCGGAACTTCGGAGGGCATTGCTTGATGAGTGGTGTAATATTCCCCAAGATCAGATTGATAATTTGATACTCAGCATGCCTAGGCGTTGTAAGGCCTGTATTGCATCGTCCGGGAGACATACTCCATATTAACCATCGTGTTAACCATGTTATACTGTTTTTTGTAAATAGGTTCTTTTTTGAAATTTGCTCCAGGGAGTAAAAATCGTAATTGTTATTAATTATGTCAAACATATAGCATCCTTTTTGCTCTTAACCTTTTGTTTAATAAATAGACTTTACAAATAAATCAAATTTGTTTTGCTTCTGTCTCTTTCTTTGCCTGAACTTCATTATCCTTAATTTATGGACATGATGTCCAGGGCTGCATGGGTTCTGTGATTAGTATTTTAACGCACAAAAGGAGAGTAGTTTTACAGCAGAAGAAGTGATGATTGTGATTTTTATTCCCCAAAAGTAGTTAATGTCAAAAGGTAAGAGTCTTATTTTTTGTATGTTAAGGAAGACCTTAGAAAACGATTTGACTACTTATTTTAGGTGAACAGTGTATAGAATCAATTCTACAGTTGAATAACTTTGTGGTGCTTATAAGTATCGACAGCATACTGGGTGTTTGAGTAAGAACTTGGTTTTTTTTCCCACCGTGTCGCTTATCGTAGTTTTTTGTTGTGTTGCAGAGTCATCACTATTGTGCAATAGACTTATACTCTCTTTTTTTGACATTTCTTTAAACTTAACTTATTTATTTTGCTTTTTATTGTTTTGTTTTAACTTTTTTTAAAAAATTTGAACTTTGAATCTGATTTTTTTTGTTACACAATTAAAGGAAATATCTATTCTTATTTAAAAAATTAACAACATTTTAATTTCCTTATGTGTAATTGAGATTTAACAATAATAGGAGATTTTCAAGGTGCTATTATTATTACTTCCTTTTCTTAGAATGTCTGGAAAAAAAAAACTGTCTTCAAGAGGTTTTGGATTCATTTACAGAGAACCTACTATCTGAAATCAATGATGTACTAACCGATGAATTTTCAGATGAAGAAGTCCCAGCAAATTATCTACTGGAATTTTCGTTAGATTCTTAGGATGATTATCAAGAGTCTGAACTCAAGGTGCAGTAGTTCATGTTAAGAAAATGCAGCATTGTTATCCCAGGTGCAGGGTTTTAAAAAACATTCAATCAAAACCTCACTCAAAATGCATAACATGTAATGAATTTCCTGTGTATTAATGAAAAAAAAAAACAGTTTCTTTGCATATCATCAAATTAAGTTTGTGTAATAAAAGTAAATAAAATTTTAAAAAATTAATAATCTTTAAAAATAAATATTTTGTGCTGTAAAATATTCGTGTTCTCTAGTTATTTAGCACTTTTAAGAGTTAAAAAAGTCATTCGGTCTTTTCATGTTATGGGAATATTTGAGACCTTTGTGGATTCGCACGTTACTTTAAAGTACTAATTTAATTAATTAGCTCTAACAAATTAAATTTCCCAAAGTTGAATATTTTATTTATGCATATCCGTTAATTTTTAATGCAGTGATTGAAAAAAAAATATTGCATGAAAAAATTTACAGTAAATCATAATGCGGTAGATAAAGGGTTAAAACGATATATATACGACTTTGAATTGGTTAGAAGCTGTAACAAAAATCAAAGGCTACCCTATTATTACTGATAACCGATTGCTATCATCAATATCTAATGTATATCGATAGTTATTGAAGTTTTACTTTTAATGTAGTGCAAATATTTTTATTATTATTTTTGTATTGAATTCAGCATTACATTTTCTCTAAAATGTTATGTAAGACTTTGCATTGTGTGAAACGCAACGTTTTCTATAAGCTTACAAATTAAAAAAAAAAACGTAAGAACTTCGAAATGTACACTACTGTATACATAGTTTATATATATATATATATATATATATATATATATATATATATATATATATATATATATATATATATATACCTTTTTCCAATAAATTTTATATCAATATTTAAGGTTTTCAAATGTATATTTATAGACTTATTTTTATTTTATCTTAATTTACTAATTTTACTTTTATGCAGGACTGTTACTAATTCCTTTGTATTGGCGGGAAACATTAACTTGATGTTGTGTTCACGTGGTAAATTTTATCATCTAGTTTTTATTACGCCGATTTTTACTCTATACTAGTAAGTAGTCTATTATAAGTTTTATCGTTATATATTAATAGTATTGTGTGTATTATTTGGTAATAATTACATATCTATGATATTTCTTCCTTTCCCTATGGCCCAGTGTATAGGCAAATTACAGGTGAAGGTTGACTGGTCACAAAACATTGCTTAAATCGGCATATATATATATATATATATATATATATATATATATTAATTTCCAAAATGGATAATGAAAATTCTTGGCAAGTCTGATACTTGAATGGGCACCGTTTCGTCACTTGAATCATTAGTTAACTTTTTTATTTCATTTTAAAAAGAATATTGGAATTAAAAATATAAAATGTGAAAATGGATCACGTATCCAATCAAATTTATTTTATTTAGAAAACTTTTGGATAAGTTTTCTCCTAATTTTATCATCTGTGTGTGTGTGTGTGAGTGAGAGAGAGAGAGGAATGAACGCTTTAAAATTACGAGAAGCCTGTATTATTTTTCTGTGTAAATGTTGAAAATCACGGAAGCATATGTATTTCTATTTCGGCATTTTTGTTTGCTTATTTCTAAAAGCTGTAACTGTAGAACTTGATGCTAATTGTGTATTTTTATTTCTCTGTAGATTTAAATTCAAATTAAATTTCTTGAAAATATCAACTAAGTAACATAGTTTTCAGAATCAGTTTCCATTAACCCCCTAACACACACTGAGTTTGAAACAACAGGCAAAATTTCATTTTTATTTAAGAAAACCCTATTTAAAACCTTGTTTTAGCATCCTTCCCCCCCCCAAAAAATGCAAAATCAATAAAAAATGTTATTTTAATTCCATATTTTGTCCACACACAATGCAGATAAGAGCCAAATATTACAAACACGCATATCGATTTTTATTAGCTTTCTTTTCGAATAGATGTTTAAAAAAGGTATTTTTATCAGTAAAAGTATTTATTCAGCAGAAATAATAATAATAATTATTATTATTTTAAAACATTATTAAAAAAATTTTCTTTTATCTCATATATTTGGAAGAGGGACAGCACACACACATAACCCAACATTGCAATTATTACACATGTAACGACTCTTTTCTGTTCCTTTCCCTTTAGCTCAACACGCGCAGCGCAATGTCTTATGGAATCTTCTTTTTTTTGTTGTTAATGGAACACAAAACTGGAAGAACATGACGTTCCGTTAATGTAGAATTCCAGAAGATTTTGATCTACACGATTTTTTTAATATGTATTTGACTATGATAACGTTGTATAATATTTCAACTAATTTACTTCTGAAACCTTACTTTTATGTATAAAACATATACGTGCCAAATGCTGATGTCTAGCAAATGAAAGAATAACCTTTAATAATATGTTTATCTAAATCCTTACTAATATTATAAACATAAAAGTTTGTATGGATAATTGTTACCCTTTCACGGAAAAACAACTGAATGGATTTTAATGAAACTTTACAATAATATAGCTTTTACATCAGAATAACACATACGCTGTAATTTATCCCTGTGTTTTCCCTGTAAAGGTGCGCTCACTTTTAATTTATTCCTTTGATCAGTGTATCACTATTTTTTTTTTTATTTCATAATAAAACTACATTTCGTACAGAAGTTTCGTATTAAACTTCCAAAATATATATATCGATAATTGTAACAAGAAAGTAGGAAAAATATCTGCCATTAAATTTTAACATGTTTTTATGTTTAGCAAATGCAAAAAACTTTTTTGCCCTAAAATTAACGATCGTTTAGCATAAAACTATCTGTACGTAAAGGGTGACGAAAGCATCGGCGATGAAAAAGGAATACAATGCATACGGTATGGAATCAAACAAAAACAAGTTTTATTGAACGCATAGTATCGTGACTCATGATGGTCTATCTAACAGAAAGAACAACAAGCAGATGTTCCTTAATATGGTATATGCCCTCCCCTCACTGCAATGGTTGCTTCGCATCGTCTCAGCATACTCAGAACCAGCCGGTGCAACATTTCTTGCGGTAGGAGTGCCCATTCTTACATCAGCATCTGTTCGAGTTGTTGGGTGTTCTCCGGATGATGTAAGCGCGTGCTGCAATACGTCTCCTCAAAGCATCCCACACATGTTCGATGGGATTTAAATCTGGGGAGTACGCTGGCCAATCCATTCCAGTGATATCTTCTCTTTCCAGGAGTTCCTCAACAGCAAGAGTCCGATGTGGCCGTGCATTGGCATCCATAAAAATGAAGTCTGGGCCAATGGCACCTCGGAACAGGCACACATGGGGAAGAAGTACCTCCTCACAATAGTGATCCCCGGTTACAGACCCTCTATAGAAAATGTGGAGCTCAGTTCGCCCGTTCAGCATAAAACCGTGTCCCGATCTCTCTCCAAATCAAAACGCGTTAAGAATCGCTTCTGGTACTGAACCGACTCTCATCCGTAAAGAGGACACGACTCCATTGACAGTTGTCCAGTTTTTGTGCTCTCTGCACCACTGTAAACGGTGGAGTCGGTGGTCAACTTTCAACGGGAGGCCGCGTTCAGGACGGCGGGCGAGTTGCTGTAGAGAGTTGCTGATCAATGACGCTTGCTGACTGGCGTCGGCCTCTTTTCGCCTGCAGGATGATATATCGGCCATTCTCTGCAGTTGTCGTCCTCGGGAGGCAACCACCAACCTTTCTAACAGCTGTACCTGTGGTTTGGAACGCTTTCCAAGCGCGCGAAACGACACTTTTGTTGATTCCGAACTCTGCAGCTACACTGGTGACGGTACGCCCCTCCTCCAGCTTTCCGATCATTCTTCCACGTGTGAAGTCGTCCAGGTGATTTCTTCTTGCCATATTTCACGAACTGACTCTCTGGCACTTGCAGCGAATATGTTGAATTGCGTCCTTCATTTTATTTTACTGTTGAACAGCACGCGCCGACATCACGCGTTTTGCGTACGCCCACGTCGCTTCTGACGTTTCGTTCCTGATATTTGCATACGTATAACGTTTCTACTGACTTACGTGTTCACTGTACTGATCTCCAGACCTCCTTTTCTGAAATTTCATGGTTATCTGCTTAATTTTTACATTGTTGCTTAAGTTTTGCACACCAGTGTAGTTTACTATAAATCATATCGAGATATACGGAATCAGGACGAGAGATCGCAGTCAGTTTCCCTAATGCACAGATGGTGGGTGATCGCTTTTATTTGATTGAGAATATTACAGATGTTTAACTCTTTCATGCGCTGAAGTTTTGATAAAAGTTATCCACAAGAGGGAAATAATTACAATTATTTTAGATAAACCTCACAAAACTATAATTATTAAACAAAAGCTGGTACATATGAATAAATATTAAACACTTTTTCAAATAAAGGGTGTTTAAAGTTTTAAAAAATAGGTTTGGTACATATATTATACCACCACGCTTCAAGCAGCATGTTAGTTCTGGAAACATGATTTTTTCTTCCTTTGGCACAATGGAACTTTGCAGACACAACACATCCATTCTGTGTGAAGTTGGATTTTTTTGAACGTGGGAAAATAAACAAATATTCTTCACCTTATACTTTTAGTCATCCTATATATTAAAACACATTTTCAGTTTTTCCTAATCTATAGTGTTGTAAGCCTAATTTTAGTTTAGTTCTAATTTACCTAATGTGTTAGTTTTAAATAATTTTAAATATTCTATTCTATACACTATTTTATTTTACGTAGTTTTTTTATTTAGTCAAAATATATAAGTGTATTACTTGTATTTATTTTTTTCCTGAACACGAGCTATATATAGCTCATTCAGGCCATTTGTATAATTTTGTGTGTATGTAATATTATATTTACTAAAAACTAATATTATTTTTTAAAAAATGTAACTTACAACAAATCTATATGGCATAATAAACATGTCGAACATTGCGAAAAAATAAGCGGAATGCATTTTGCATTTGTAAGGATAGTCTTCAATAACGTGGTGGTGCATTTTTTGGACTCTCATACAACAATGCGCATGCGAGTTACTAATTATTTTAATAATGACTGATTTAGTTACATAATATTTGTACCAACCCGATTTGTATCATATACCACAAGAATTTCATTTACACTTAAAAAAATACACAACACAGTCACTTCCAGAAAATACCACTCACAACTTATCAAAGAATAAACTACTGCATAAACCTGTTGCATACAATTAGCTTCTGACATCTGTTGGAAACTTGAGTATCTGCTAGGAGTTAACCTATGTGGTGGTTCAGAGAAGTACCCCCTAGCATAATTTTTTGAGGCATTCAAACAAGTGGGACGTTTTATGCACCGCCACACAATAAACGAGTAAAAACTAGTTGTATAACATTTGTACCACCAGTTATGAAAGAGTTAAAATATACGACTGCGCATGAATTATCTCGTTTGTGCATATTTTGACCAGCTCAGTACGATCGAATTAACTCGATCATGCACGTTAAGGGGTTAATGAATGTGCTTGAGCTTGTGAACATTCACACACCCGTATATGGTTCTTTTCTACAGAAAAAAGTTCACTTCGCTCCTCAAATCGAAAATTCGTCGTAATATTTAGCCGCATGACAGCCATCTGACTTCCGTACATGGTAATAGCAAATGCACACACACAAAACCAATCTCATTACAGGATATTGAAATAAAAGATTGTGCATGCTGTTGCTTTTTTCATACAATACAATAACAGTGTATAATATATTGTGCAATTCTCCGTCGCGACGTCTTTCTATTTATCATATAATGGTTAAATACTATATGAGAAGCAATTTTTTTTATTTGCCCTCTTCGTCCTTTATTACAACATGTAAAGCTGCACTAGTGAGAGTTTATTAATGTTACATAATAAAGAAATACGAGCTTCGTAATTTTGAACTATGGCCAAGTGACGAAGACGACATCTGAGCTGGCATCCCCCTCTCCAAGCTTGCATACCATGTCAGTGGGAGGGCCGAACCTCGATAGATTTAATATGAATCAGCCTGTTTACACGGAGGGTCTTCAGTGGCGCTATGCAACGGGTCTATCCGCTAACCTTTTACTAATCCTCTTGGGGTAAAATTATACTTTTTAACTGTATGTTCTATTGAAAACTTTCTCTCGTCGAAGACTTGATTTATTCAAATGTGTTGCTATGTTTAAGAGTTGACATTTAGGTACGCGATGTTAGTCGTCGGATAGTTGCTGGATGATCAATTATTGATAATCGGAGAATAAAAGTGATAAGATTATGCTTAAGATTTACGAGTGGAGGTCGTGCAATTAAGAGAGCTAATTACCGTGAATTCTAACGTAAGTCATAAATAAATAAAATCCCTAAATAAATTTGAATTTAAAACTTGCTATGGTTGAACTTTGCTCGAACCCGCAAACACCAACAACCGCTAGCCGGTTGTTACAGCTAGGGCTCGAACTCATGACACACCGACCTCGAGTCCGTGACCACTAGGCTACCGCGATCATGATTTAGTTGTTATATAGCGTACATAATTTGGATCGCATCTTAAACTTTGGCTAAAATATTTAGGACCCTACAGGCCAATTAAAATTAGAGGTGATGACATGTATGAATTTTTAAAAGAATAGCACGATAGTCTAAGCAATAAATTATAATTACGTGCGCTTAATGTATAAAAAGACTGTATGTAACTTAAATATCACACTAACTTAACCGACTGTGTCTTCCTAACTAGGACTAATCTTCACCTAATGTAATAATTTCAGACATTAAACTATCAGCTTCGAAGACAATAACAAAAAAAGCAAAAGATGTATGATAAAGGCAAATCAGATACGATGATTAAAGACAATGAGATGATTCATACATACCCACACAATGAAGTTCCAAAGACAATGATGCTGATAAGACTAGTTTAACTGGGTTTTTTTCTGCTTATGTTTCTCTTTTCGGCATAATTTTCGCCATTTCGGTGAAAATTTTCGAAATCTCTTTTGTCTTTATTTTATATATAGTCCATACATTTAAGATTCCAAAAACACTCTATTTTTGTTTCTACGATATTTAGAAGCAAATATATAGAATAATTAGTGAACCAGAAATCGAGTTTACAAAACCGGAAGCAGATTGCTACACAAAATATTTTAAAGATACTCCACGTTCTCTTCTCTTCTCTTCTGGGTTGAAAAAAGAAAGAAAGAAAAAGCTGATCAAACTACGATGGAAATAAAAATGACGAAGAGTGATCTGTAATTCACCTTTATGTTTATAAATAAATGTTTTAGTGTATTATACGTCCACACAAATTAAATGCCGTGAAGGTCTTATTATGTTTCATTAGTCTACATGTGTAAAATTAAAACTTAACAGCTCTCCCCATGAGTGAGTGCATGTTAACTTCACTTTAGCCCTTTATCTACCGACGGTACTTATAAGTTCCACTCACTTTAAAATTACATAGAATAACCATTTTTACGAATACTTTGACGATACTTAGCAGGAATATTCTTTTAAATCCACTCTTTTAAGATATATGGCCGATCGATCGATTGAATATTAACGTCGCACTGTTCAGCTACACGAGGACTTTTGGCGACGGACCACGTAATTTTGAACCATGGTCAAGTGACGTGGACGACACCTGAGCTGGCAACCCCCTCTCCTAACTACCACACTACACCAACGGGAGGACGTTTCAGCTCTCGACAGATTTAACGTGCATCACTGCCCTACACGGCGGGTCTTTAGTGGTACTGGGCTAGAACTCGTGACAAAGCAAGCCACGGTCCGATACCTATACCACTCGGCTACCGCGGCTACCTAAGATATATGGCAGTACAAGTTCTATGATGAGCATTTTAGCGGAGAAGGCGAATAGTTTTATAGCAGAAATTACGTTTTCAGCGGATTGCGAAGATTGTCATTTTTGTTCCGAAAAAGTAGTTAATGTCAAAAGGTGTCTTATTATTACTTTTTTGTATGTTAATAAAGACCTTAGCAAATGATTTGACTATTTATTTTAAGGGAACAGTCTATATGATTAATTTTACAGTTGAATATCTTTAATTAATTAATTAGCTCTAAAGGATTAGATCTCACAAAGTTAAGCAATTTTTTTATGTATATCCCTTAATTTGCAATGTCAAACGAAAATATTGCATGAAAAAAACTGCAGTAAATCATAATGCGGTAGATAAAGGGTTAAAATACAACAAGAGACTGATTAGTGACGGACCTCGTAGTTTTGAACCATGGGCAAGTGATAAAGATGACACCTGTGTTGGCACCTCCTCTCCAAACTCCAACACCCCACCAACAAGACATTTAGCCTTTACATTTTTAAAGTGCACCTACCCTCTGCACAAGGGGGAGGGGGGTACTCAAGCTTTTTCTCCTCCGGGCCACACACATATGAAATATATTTCACGCGGGCCGCAACAAGAGGATTAATGGAAAAAAATTTAAAATATGGAAAATTGATCCATAATAATAAAACGCCATTTTTAGCTTATAATACTATGTTAATTTCAATCAAACACACAAAAATGTTCGGTTTTATGCATTTTTTACTGAGTTATGGAGTAGTTTCGATTTACTTTCCTCCATGTGACCGAGCCCCTAGTTTACATTCTACTACCATACAAACAAAGCAGCTATGCCACTTGATGTGATTTGTGTGGTTTTTTCTTTCGACAAAGCCACTCTTATTATTTCAAATAGTATTTATTTATCAAGTGAAGAAGGGCAGTAAAGAGTTTTGACTGAATTCCAGACTGAAGTCAGTATCATTTGTTTATTATTAAAACAAAATAGAATCACTACTCCAGTTCGTTCACTGCTTCACTATTACTTGTTATTACTAACCGTGACAGTTACAAATAATAAAAAATCTTGCCATTCATACCCGTACGACATCGAGAGCAAAATTAAAGGATTTGATTGCTACATTGATAGAATTTCCCGCTGAATTTTTAATACATAACTCTTAAATGATTGAATTTTTTAATGCAATGGACCATGGCCGGGCCAATCAGAAATGCTCTCCGAGCCACATGCAGTCCGCGGGTTGTAGGTTGAGTATAGTTGCTCGACACGGTGGGTCTTCATTGGCACTAGGCTCGAACTCATGACACTCCGGCCACGAATCTGTGACCAAAACAACTAGGCTACCGTACTTTATATATATATATATATATATATATATATATATATATATATATATATATATATATATATGTATATATATATATATATATATATATATATATATATATATATATATATATATATATATATATATATATATATATATATATATATATATATATATATATATATATATATATATATATATATATATATATATATATATATGTATATATATATATATATATGTATATATATATATATATATGTATATATATATATATATATATACATATATATATAGTATATATATATATATATATATATATATATATATATATATATATATATATATATAGTGTATATATATATTTGTAAAAAATGTATATATATATATACCGGGTGATCAAAAAGTCAGTATTAAATTTGAAAAATTAATAAATCACGGAATAATGTAGATAGAGAGGTAAAAAAAATTGACACACATGCTTGGAATGACATGGGGTTTTATTAGAACAAAAAAAAATAAAGTTCACAAAATGTCCAACAGATGGCGCTTCATCTGATAAGAAAAGCAATAATTAGCATAACAATTTAAGACAAAGCAAAGATGATGTTCTTTACAGGAAATGCTCAATATGTTCACCATCATTCCTCAACAATAGCTGCAGTCTAGGAATAATGTTGAGAACAGCACTGTAAAGCATGTCCGGAGTTATGGTGAGGCATTGGAGTCGGATGTTGTCTTTCAGCATCCCTAGAGATGTCGGTCGATCACGATACACTTGCGACTTCAGGTAACCCTAAAGCCAATAATCGCACGGACTGAGATCTGGGGACCTGGGAGGCCAAGCATGATGAAAGTGACGGCTGAGCACACGATCATCACCAAACGACCTGCACAAGAGATCTTTCACGCGTCTAGCAATATGGGGTGGAGCGCCATCCTGCATAAAAATCGTACGTTCCAGCAGGTGTTTATCACCCAGGCTGGGGATGATGCGATTCTGTAATATATCGGCGTACCACTCACCCGTCACGGTAGCAGTTACAAAACCAGAACCACGCATTTCCTCGAAGAAAAAAGGCCCGATAACGGTAGATGTGGTAAATCCAACCCATACCGTGACTTTCTCGTCGTGCAATGGAGTTTCCACGACAGTTCTAGGATTTTCAGTAGCCCAAATTCTGCAGTTGTGGGTGTTGACAGACCCTCGGAGCGTGAAATGAGCTTCGTCGGTCCACAACAAGTTACTCAACCAATCGTCATCTTCCGCCATCTTTTGAAACGCCCACACCGCAAATGCCCTCCGATTCACGGAATCGCCAGGTAACAATTCATGATGCCGATGGATTTTGTACGGATAGCATCGGAGGGTACGCCTAAGTGCCAATCAAACAGTAGTGTATGGAATGCCGGTGCGACGTGCGACTGCACGGGCGCTGACTTCCCCGTGCATAGACGAACCCGCTACAGTTTCCATTTCATCCTTAACCGTCTCAGCAGCATTCCTCCGTGTGCTCGGTCGGCCACTACTGCGTTTATCGTCTAAACAACCCGTCGCTTCGAACTTCGAAATCATTCTCGCCACAGCTGCATTTGTCAACGGACCTTTACCCCTTCGAATCCCCTTCGTATAGCGATAGGAACGTAACGCTGCACTAGCACATTCCCCATTCTGATAATACAGCTTCACTAACAGTGCCTTTTCAGGTAACGTCAACATGCTGCGACTGCTGGTGCAACTGATTCTCTATCTCATGACAGCCCCTTTTCTACGCGATTTTCATGCGCATTCACTGACGTTTTGTTGTCCAGCGCCATCTGTCGGACATTTTGTTAACTTTATTTTTTTGTTCTAATAAAACCCCATGTCATTCCAAGCATGTGTGTCAATTTTTACCTCTCTATCTACATTATTCCGTGATTTATTATTTTTTCAAATTTATACTGACTTTTTGATCACCCGGTATATGTGTGTATATATATATATATATATAAGGATAATTAAATTAGATTAAAAATTAAATTCCCTATCTAGCACTTGACTCATCTTTCTCAGATCCCATCTTCAAGTATCAAACTAATCATCCATTTATTTCTTCCGAACATATGGCCTAGCCAATAAACATGTCTAATTCCAGATCGTTAGATTTAATAGTCAACATATGTCAGCATTAACTTGCAAGCACCCTCTTCAAAGCAGCGATACTTACCATATGTTTTTCAAGTGTTATCCACTTGAAACCACCACCATGGCGTGCTTTTTCCTCCCTGCTCTCGGTGTCAGAACAGATGTACAAATGAAAGAATAAAGGTCGTCTTTTCACTTTTCTAATTTTAAACTGATTCTGTCTTAAAAATCATGACAGAATTAAAGCCGGCAGGATCTTTGTCTGCGATCTTAATATAAAAAACTAATCTTTTTTATAAAATATTTTAATATAAAAACGAAAGCCAACTGCAGTAATAACTGATATGAAGAAGTTTATGGAAGACTGACGGCACTCTACATTTGTTAACTGAGGACGTTGGGTTACCAGAATTAATCTATGGTACGGAAAAAAGAAACGCGCTAGTAATCCCCGAAAGAACATCGCTCTTACCGCCAAAGAAATAGAATCATCCTCTTCTCCTAACAAGATTTCAGAAAGTCATACTTCAAAAATGGAAACAATGAATGAAATTAAAATTAAGCAAGAAGAGAATTTAGATGCTGATGAAGAAAAATTACAACAACCTATAACCATTATTGAAAATGATATTCGATTTGAAGATCTACAGACTTTTTTCCAAAAATATAACCTGGAAATACCCATCCAAACATTCATTAGAAATTTTGAAAGTACGTGCGATTCCTTCAATATACCAGAGAAACAGAAAAACCTATTTATAATCAAGTTAGTAGATGGAGCTGTGAAGAGAGAGAGACTTACATCCAATCACAATCTATCCCTAAAAGTTTTTACGAACTGAAAAATAATTTAATACGTGAATTCGGAACACAAGTCAATCCAGCGGAGATTCATCTTCAATTATCTAAAACAGAAAAACCTCAAAAGAGACCCACATAGAATATTTCTACAGAGTAAAAGAAATCGCATCCCGGATAAACATGGAAGAAGAAGCTGAAAAATATTACATCATAACAGGATTAAAAGAAAATAGAGCCATAGAAATACAGTTACAAAGCTGCAGCAACATAGAGGAACTGAAGGAAAAAATGAAACTCTTAGATATCCAAGAAAAATCAAAATCAAGTAAGAATGAAGTTATATACCCAAAGTATCCAATGACAAGAATACCTTATCATACGAATCAATTTGCCCATAGACAACAATATGGAGGATGGAATTGGAGAAATGACCAATCTCAACATCCAGATACCATAACCAATACAAGATATAAGGTATACTCTCCTCAGTTTCCATCACCTTATCATCACCCTTCCTTTTCACTTCAGCGGCCGACCCTATATCCGAGAAACCAACAATTTCCACAACGACCGACAGTTTTGCGACCCAATGCTTCGACTTTCTACCCCCGTCAAAGAACACAAAACAATAATACGGTATTCCAACCTCATCAAACATGAGAACTTATGATCATCCAGGGAAGAATCAACTTCAAACAAGTTGATGTCCTCTTGATACAGGATCAAGTGTCAATATTATTCCAAAAATATAATATCACAAATCAAGGGATACCACAATGTAGAGTATATCAAAACAAAAATTGCCACCATCAATGGAGAAATTGAGGTGAGTGAGGCAATTATTTACAATTGAAAATAGGAGAAATTATTGAAAATATTAAATTCCTCATAGTAAATGTAGAACTGAAATATTTAATAATTTCTAATAAAACTATGAGTATTTTTGAATTAAATATTAATTTTAGTGATTATAAAATTTTTTCAAAGAGGAAAACAAATTTTAAAAAATTATGAATCTAAGAAAAATATTAAAGAAAATGAAACTCTTAAATTTAGTAATAATAAAATTATCACTAAAAAAACTGATAATGTGTTTAATATAGAAATAGTTCCTAATAGTGATTATGATATTATTAATATGATTATTGATAAATATAAACATTTCTTTGCTAAAAATAAGTTTGATGTGGGCGAGTTAAAATGTAATTCTCCTAAAATAATACTTACCTCAGAATTACCCATTGCAAATCGACCATATAGGACATCTTTTAAAGATGATACGGAAATAAAAAAGCAATTAGATGCATTATTGAAAGCAGGAGTAATAAAACCATCTTATAGTTCTTACGCTGCCCCTATAACATTGGCTTTTAAAAAAGAGGATAATGCTCGTACACGATTATGTATCGATTACAGAAAGCTAAATGCTATCACAAAATTAGATGCAGAGCCAATTCCCCGAATCGATGCAGTTTTAGACAAATTAACACATGCAAAATTTTTCTCAACCATTGACCTATGTAATGGTTATTGGCACATTCAATTAGATGTTAATGAATCTGAAAAACTTGCATTTACATCAAATTACGGTCTTTTTCAATTTAATCGTTTGCCTTTTGGATATAAAAATTCTCCAGCTATATTTCAAAGAGCTATTAGACAGATTTTAAATAAATACCAAATAAAATTTTCATTAAATTATTTTGAGGATATAATAGTACTTTCGGAATCAATTGAAGAACATGCAAAACATTTAGAGGAAATTTTTAAAATTTGTGGAATAGAAAATATTAAATTAAAATTATCAAAGTGTAAATTTGGCAAAGATACAATTGATTTCTTAGGATATGAAATAAAACAAAGGTCATACACTCCAAATAATACAAATGTCGAAATAATTAAAAAACTTTTACCCCCTAGAAATGTAAAGGAGATTTACAAAGATTTTTTGGTAGTATTAATGTCTATTATAAATTCATTCCTCAATATGCAAAATTAAGAATGCCCTTAAATAATCTTCTTAAAAAGAATCAAAATTGGAATTGGACCCCAGAATGTCAACAATCTTTTCAAAAACTTAAAGACAGCTGAATTTCAAAGCCCATTTTAGCTATATTCAGTCCAAATTATCCCTGTCATCTTTATGTAGATGCATCGAAAACTACAATCTCATGTATCCTCAAACAACAAAACCCCAATGGAAATCAACATCCGATTGCATTCCACTCGAGACGACTGAGAAATTATGAAATTAATTATACAATAACTGAATTAGAATGCTTAGCTATAATTGATAGTTTAGATAAATTCCATTGCTATCTTCATGGATCTCATTTCACAGTTCATATCGATCATAATGCATTAGTTTGGCTTAAAAATTTCAAAAATCCCACGGGTTGACTTTTTAGATGGTCTTTAAAAGTTTCTATGTATGATTTTGATATAAAATATAAGAAAGGTAGCACTAAAGTTGAAGCTGAAATGTTAACAAGAAATCCTATTGCTTATCATATAATTAATACACCCCCAGAACCTT